>JAHPZR010031118.1:7500-50297 GCA_019787425.1 Platygyra sinensis
GGACAACTCAGAATGGGCTATTTTAGATTTTTTCACACAAAGCTTGCTTGTTTGCCGCTGGCTTATAACCTGCGAGCACGCTCTCCGTTTTAGGGCTAGGGTCCATTGTTTCTGTTGTTTGTTCTTTTGTTAAACCTCAAGGGTGGTCTCCAATCAGGTGACACTTTGTAAGAGCTGCGACTGAGGTGACCAGGGAAGGGGGGGAGCTAGAGAGAGAAAGTAAGAAAGGGAAAAGCGAAGAAGACCCGTGAGAAGTTGATGAAGCTGAAAGTCTGGCATCTGAAGTCTGCTCATTGTTGGAAAATTACTTTTCCCAAGTCCTGTTTGTAATTGACAGCAATAACATTGTTTCTTTCTAGTAAAGAAGCCAGCACATTGCGTTGCTCGATATTCAAGTTCAAATTCGAATTCACCAGGCTAACGTATTAATCACAACCAATCATTAGTTTGCGTCCAAATTTCGACGCACCCATTCAAAATTTAAAGCGGTGCGGGCAGCCTCTTCTTTGAATCTCCTCTCCGCCTTTCCGGTTCTGCCAGCATTAATCATTTATTGCTCACCCTCGATTCCATAATGGTACCAACAAAACATGCAAGGAAAAAATAACAACAGTAAAATAGATCTAAAAAACAAACACATTCTCTCCCAATCTTAAAACAAGTTATGGATTGTTTTCCCATAGCCAGGAACTCAAGCTAATCAGATGGAAAACCCTAATTCTGGCAACCTTTGCATCTCTTCGCTACTCCTGTACACCAGTCGCTGCTTTCATCTCTTTGGTTACCATGGCAGCTATGGGGACTGAACTCACCTCATACAATACTTTCATGATTTTATCACTGATAAGTATGCTTAGGATCACAGTTTCATGGAACTTTTCTGATAGTGTGAACATTTTAGCGGATTTTGTAACTGCTCTGGGTCGTATCCAGGGTATACTTGAATATGACAACGACAACATACATCAATACCTACAGGACGCTTTTGCTAAAGATAAACATGAGAAGTTATACGGCACACACTTCGCCAACAGTATTGATTCTACAGGCTTTGATCAAATCACTAAAAATGATGTACACTCTCACAAAGATTCTACCATTGTGCTGGAAAATGTCGTCTGCAGTTGGAGTGGCAATTGGAATTCACCAAGTTTAAAATCTCTCAATTTGTCACTAGACAAAGGTGACTTGTCCTTTATCACTGGTCGGGTTGGAGCTGGTAAGTCGTCCTTACTGTACGCCATTCTACGTGAAATTCCTCTCATCCGCGGCAAAACATGGAGTGTTGGAAAAATAGCCTGGGTTGGTCAGCAGCCCTGGGTGTTCTCTGGTACTGTGCGGGACAATGTGCTGTTCGGCGAGCCATTCGACCAAAACAGATACGATTTGACATTACAGGCCTGTGACCTGATCAAAGACTTGCAAAGATTTCCAGACGGTGATTTGACTGTTGTTGGAGAACGCGGTACAGTCCTAAGTGGTGGTCAGCAGGCTCGTGTTGAATTGGCACGCGCAGTGTATTCCAATGCTGATATCTATCTACTGGATGATCCACTGAGTGCAGTGGACTCAAAGGTGGGGCGTGATATCTTTGAAAAGTGTATCAATGGTGCATTACACAACAAAACTCGGCTGATGATCACTCATAACCATAGGGCCCTGCGAGATGCCAAACACATCGTAGTAATGGAAGAAGGTTCCATTCTGGCCCAAGGTGATTTTTCAACATTGTGTTCATCTGGTTTTGACCTTGATGCCATCGTCCAATATGCTGAACAGAAACCTGGTACTATACAGATGGAAAACCCACTGAACCAGGGCCCAATGGCGAATGAAATAAAGTCAGAGCAAGAACATGCCAGACTTGAAATTGCTGAAGAAGATCGCATGATTGGTTCTGTATCGTGGAAATTATACTGGCACTACATCCAAGCTGGAATGCACTGTATTATGGCTACAGCTTTTGCTACTTATTTCCTCATCGTTCAAGGTTGGTTAAGTAATGCGTTTAGCCTAAAAAGCTCTTAATTTTTTTAATCTTTAGCTACCGTTAATTTCCTTATTTTATTTGTTTTCATTTAGGATCCCTGATACTTCCTGATTGGTGGCTACTTCAACTGACACGTTACTCACATGACCCGCAGGAGCAAACGGAGAATCTCTACATCTATGGTGGTCTGGTGGCTGCGGCATTAATATTGTCAATCATGAGAGCGGGAGCATTTTTCAACGCAGCAATAAACTCATCGAAGCACCTTCACAACTCGATGCTATCAGCTGTCTTAAAAGCTCCGGTTTTGTTCTTCGACACTAATCCTGTGGGAAGAATTTTAAACCGGTTTTCTCGAGATATTGGCATTATGGATGAGTTGTTACCAGATATTTTCCTGGAAGCCGTTCAAATTGTTCTGTTCTGCATTGGAGCAGTTGTTCTCCCGTCTATCCTGAACCCCTGGATTATCCTGCCGGCCACCCCGCTCATTATCATTTTCCTTCTGACTGGGCGTTATTACCTCACAGCGGCACGTGACCTCAGGCGACTGGAAGGAATAAATCGAAGCCCGGTCCTTTCTCATTTTAGCGACTCTTTGATGGGACTGGTGACTGTTCGTGCGTATAAAAGGGAAGACGCCTTTCTTAAAACATTGTACAGGTTTGAATTTATAACATTCCTGTTTTTCATCCTTGTAAAAAACATTTGTGCATCTGAGCCTGTACAATGTTCTAAATCCCATTACAATTAAGAGAAATTGATAACTCTGACACTTGTTGTGTAAAGAATCAATGACTTTTCAGCTGGTTGTCTTGCAATCTTACGCACGTACGACGGCGACGGCGAGGAGGACGCTTTCTAAAACGTTGTGTGTACATTTTACTCTGGAATTGCGCATTTGCTTGGATCCTGCTTCGATCTGTTGAGGGTGTTTGTTGGTATTTAAACTTATGCCTGCTGAATATGCTATGAATGCGTTCAGTTCCAAATCGAAATCAGACGAACTATAGCCGTTGTGCAAGATTGGTCATTTAATGCACGTGCACAGTCATTATTCTGCTCACTAAACCTTTTGTTTGGTGGAGTTCCCTTCGCCGTTGTTGTCGTGTTTTGCGTAAGGTTTATTGTATTTCTCCCTCTCCCAAATCTTCACAAACAGAAATGACGGCTCTTACTTGGTGTTGAAGACACAGCTGACAACAAAAGGTCGACAAAAGAACGAGGAAAACAATGAAAACAGTAGGTTTTTGGGACTGTTTTCTTTTGTAATGTGTACTGCGTCTTCTACAACAAGAAGGAGCCGAGATGAAGCACTTGTCATATGGCTCAAAACTTAACTGAGCTGAAATTTCAAATTACTGAGAAATCGCCAACAATTTTAAGAACCTAAGATTCCAGCACTTCCATCCAGTCTCTCTTGCATGGCTTTTCGGTGAACGTTTTCCCTTCGCCGTAATTTATTAAATTATTAATTCCTTAATTTATTAATTTTTTACTTTATCTACTAACTTATTTATTTATTTATTTATTTTTTTCAGATATCAAGATGATCATAATCAGACCTTGTTCTTGATTATTGCTACCATGAGGTGGTTAGGTGTCTGTCTTGACATGATCTGCGTTGTTTTCGTGGCATTTGTAGTATTTCTTGCTATAGCTACCCAGTCTGGTTCAGGTAAAAAAAAACTTTTGTTAACCAGTGCATTCACATGATTATGCAAAATAACTACTTCTGTCAGGCCTGTTACAAGATCGACCCTCGAGAACCCTCATTATCATTCAATACATTTTTTCTTTCCTTTCCATTGGCCGAGAAGCCCACCTACAAATAATGGTCTGCTCATGCGTAGTACCGTCTAAACGTCTTTTGATGCAAATAGTATTCTGCTCATGCGTAATTAGAACCACGTTCTCGAGAAAAATATTGCACATCTCTACCCTGAGCTGCCAGTAAGTGAATAAATATAAAAACAAACTTGGTGATCGAATGAAAAAACAATTATTGAACTCCGTTATCGCAAACTAATTGATCTGGCAGACGCTTTGACAAATCACGATATTTTCCTCAACCTCGTTAAATAATTGTTAATTATTTGCGAATAAATTTGGTGTTTTCTTCAAGTTGACACAATGGGCATAAAATATTAAGAAAGTTAACTGTCTGCCGTTCGTAATGACGAAAAACAATTAGGTGCGAGAGGTTGTTTGTAGAATTTATACCATTCAAGCGAAATACATATATATGGAGTAACGTACATTTTAAAACCAGGGAATCATGAATTTCATTAATAAACGAGTGTCAAATCTTAACTATGTATTTGTATTTCGTACGTTTTCAGGCATTGCAGCTTTGTCACTAATCTACACCCTGCAACTCGCAGTGGATACGTCACAATATGGCGTCAGATCCTGCTCAGAGGTTGAAAATTACATGACATCTGTCGAACGCATTATCACATACACTCACATTGAGCAAGAGCGCGGGTACGAGTGCCATCAACAACCTCCACAGAGTTGGCCAAATCACGGTCAAGTAGCAATAAAGAATCTGAGCTTAGTATACTACCAGAATGGACCAGAAATACTTAAAGATATTACTTTTAGTGTTGATTCGCAGGAGAAAATTGGAATTGTTGGTCGCACTGGAGCTGGCAAGTCGTCACTGGTTTCAGCTTTGTTTCGCATGCCTCAACCCACTGGACAAGTCATTATTGATGACGTCGACATCGCCAAGATTAACATCCAAAGCGCTCGCCGAGCGATGTCGGTCATTACCCAGAATCCTATTCTGTTTACTGGTTCACTGCGCATGAACTTGGATCCTTTTCAGGAGTACTCAGATCAAAAACTCTGGGACGCATTGGAAGACGCGAGTTTGAAGAATATGGTGGAAAAGTTACCAAAACAACTGAGTGAAGAGATTAAAGAATGCGGAGCAAACTTCAGTGTCGGCGAAAGACAACTTCTGTGTCTGGCTCGCGCTTTATTGAAGAGAAGCAAGATTATCATCATGGATGAAGCAACGGCAAATGTCGATTATAAGACAGATCAGTTAATTCAAGAAACTATTCATACAAAATCTAAGCATTGTACCGTGATTACAATTGCACATCGCTTGAACACTATCATCGATTACGATCGAGTTGTGGTTCTGGAAAATGGACAAGTTGTTGAATACGACAAACCAGAAATCTTACTACAGAACAAAGGAGGACAATTCTCAAGACTTTATTGTCAAGGCGGCTATGGTAACAATGCAGATGGAAAGAAAGAAACATTCTGATCGATGGAACTCTTTATTTGATAACTGTGGATTTACTGGGAAACTCAGAAAACCACCGAACATTTTGATTTGATTTGATTCTGACAGGTCAGTTGTGTACTGACCAATCACAACAAAGTTCAGGACACGCAGACAAACATCAAAGCCAAGGTGTACGGATTAAGAAAATGTTAAGTATTATCAGAAGCCTTGATTATGGCTCCTCGTGTTACTCAAGAGGGAACTCTCAACAGGCTTTGACAAGGCGGGTTGAATTTTCGGAGAGAACTGGACGGGGCTCTCGTTAATTGCACCTTTATAAATAAACATGATTCAAGATTCAGTTTATTTGCCTTCTTAAGTAATATATTAATTATTTATAAGTAATTAATTTTTTCAAGCATCTGAGCGGGCCGAAATCCTAAATCTTCGAATTTGATTGGCTAATCGCGCGCTCGTGACCGCGCGTGGGAATGGGTTGCATCATTTCCATAGAAACAAGCAAGCGCCAAAATGGCGGCAGATTTAAATTTCGCGATATACCTTTTTCTTTTCGCGGGGATAAGGCGGAAACAAACAGCTAAGGTTTTTATTCTAAACAGAGCTCTCAAAGGGGCGTCTATTTTATATATCTTTTCAACAAGGAAACAACAATAGTGAATTTTCTTCACGAATGTACGTGTTCGTAGCGAAACATGAAGTAGTTGTTGTCGCCGGCCTCTCTAGGGGCAGATTTCCTAGTGAAAAAGCCTGTTGCTTGAGCAGTAAAACTCGGGAGAGGAACGTTTGTAGAGGTAGAATGATTGAACTTAGTACCAAGATGGCTCGGAAGTTGACCGTGGAAAAAAAAATTATTTTGTGTGTGTGCGATTCATTAGCATCAATCGATTTTACATCTGTTCGTGCCAGATACCCATTCATTCTTTTTTGGTGAACAGATTCCAGATTCCTCTTGAAACTAAAGCTTAGCTACACCAACTGTAATGTGTCTGTTATTCCATGATGGCTACGTGCACGAGCAAAAACGTACTCAAACAAGAATTAATTAATTTTGTTTTAGCATTCAAAATTACCGTGCGTCTATAGACTTTACAGTACGTAAATAGAACGTGTGCGTGAGAAACTGTTACCTTTCGCAGTATCTTCTAGACTGTTTTGAAGAGTCCCACTATTCTTTCAGATAAGAGTAGCTCACTTCTCGCAAACAGGCATGAGTCAGCGTGGGTGCTGCCAAATCTGTCTATCACTTTGTAGGTTTTCATTTCCTTAAAATCGTGTTCTATTTTTACCCTCCTTGCGTTCGTTGAAAAAAAGAGATTAAAACATTGCAAGCAATGCCGTTTGTGTTTGCGGGAAACCAGCTCGGAATTAAAACGGTGTACATTAGAACGTGCTGGCTCACGCTATTGTTCTTGCACATTAGCATTTAAGGATTCCAATTAGCATATAAAAATCGGGGTTTGTGAAATCATTCTATTGTCGAGCTGAGCGAGTAATACAATTTCGGTCCTTGAGAAAAGACAGAAAAATAATAATATTGTTAGTTCCACTGATTAAGGTATTAGAATTTCCGAAGGGTCTTGAAAGCAGCATGCAAGTGAAGAACTTTAAGAAAGCGAAAACACTTTTCAGTTTAAAACCATGTTTCAATAGAAACTTCTGTCACCTTCTGTTATACAGTAGAGAGCGATGGAAGTTGAATTTATAATAAGTAGAAAAATCTAATGTAATCGTAACAACAGAATATAGGAAAGTGTGAAAGTGTGAGAGTCAAAGAGATGCTTTTAGATTAACTTATGGTGTCATTGTTGATTCAAAGGGGGTTGTTCTCCCTGGAAATGTCATAGGTTATGGGAGATTTGGAGAGGGGTCAGAGCTAATTTGTCTTTGTTGGGAGGCGGGTATTGTGTTGCGAGTTCGATTGTTTAAAGTGGCGGGCAGTTTGTAGTCTAATCAGAACGCAGGGATGTCGGAACAGCAACAAGGTTATTTATTCCAAACCAAAGTAGTAATTCCACACAACACTTCTCAACAAGCACACGCTAGGCTTGTAAACTATACTTCGACTTCCGTCACTCTTGTATAAACACAGCCTCTGCCAGATATCCACGTAACTTCTCTGTTACACTTTAACAAACACGACCTCTGTCGACACTTTACACGCGACCTTCGTCACATTTCAATAAACAGTACTGACTCACAAGATTATTCTCTCTAAACACTCTTGGGAAAAACCACCTAAAAACTACGCCGATTCGCTTATACACTTAACAGCATAAGGTTCTAGAACTTTCCGGCTCTACTAAATAAAGTAACATTACAACATAAAACTATTTACAGCATCATTCGTAAACGACTTAAAAAAGAATTGCGAAATCACTGTGATACAATACTAATTAAATATGCACGAAACTTCTAGACGAAATTAGCATATAAACGAACCTTCCATTCACGCAATAATTTTTCGTAACATCTTATTTGATAATTCTCTTTGCGATGCTCATTTTTCGCTCCCCACCCCCTCCTGATAGTTATTGCACAGTCCCTTACAAGACAATTATTCTGTTAACGGACTTGAATCGCCATAACTTTTGGGAAACAGCTGTTGAGCATTTTCACTTCCGAAACAATGAAACGGATGACATGTTCAAAGTTATTCTGGGGGAGTTGGACTCTTTTCCCATGTAAACACTTTTCAGTGGGTTAATGTTATATTTTGCGTGAAGAAATCCAAGCCAACGAAGCAAAAAGCACACATCTCAAAGGCAGCGTTGGTTTTGGTGCTGCAGAGAAGAGGGAACGCAACACACAGCCAAACTACAGCTTTCTGTCCGTGGGGAGGGGGGCAAATTGGTGTCCACAGATACATACAGGAAAACTCAATTTTCTTCCGAGTAGAACTGGGTTCTATCGACTGTGTCGAAAGAAAATCACCCTGGTATTAACAGGAGCCATAATTGATTAATGCTCCTAATAGTAACTCAGTGTTCGACGGAAATCAAGAAAGGTTTGAGATACCGTGTTTTCAAGTTCTGCATGCGGGCCGACAGACCCATCAAACCTGAGCTTACCCTGTTTGTGTAGCATGAGGCGACAAGGAGTATTTCTACTCCCCCCTGGATCATGAATGGGATTAAAGTCCAATAATAAGGGACGGACCATGTTCTTTTTAAGGGGAGGGGCGGTGACGTTGGGCATTTTCTAAAAGATAATAATAAAAACATGCACAGTAAAAACGGCTGAAAAAAAATCGAGCAAGTTTTTTGTACTCTGCAGGCCCAGGCTCCTGGCAGGCCCTAGTTTTGGAATAACTTAGTGCCTACCAAATAATCACGCACAGCTAAATTGGGAGAAGATTTTCATGCCACAGAACAGTGCCCAACCCCCCGACCATCTCCTCTTCAAAAAACCGATACAAATTTACCAAACTGTCTAGTTAGCACAAATGTAATAATTATCTTTAAAAACACAACAACGGTTTTTACTTCTCGGAACATGCTTCGATGTTTCAAACAACATCATCAGCCATTAAGAATATGATTTAT
Organism: Platygyra sinensis; assembly: GCA_019787425.1. Taxonomy (NCBI): domain Eukaryota; kingdom Metazoa; phylum Cnidaria; class Anthozoa; order Scleractinia; family Merulinidae; genus Platygyra; species Platygyra sinensis. The sequence goes on from JAHPZR010031118.1 coordinate 16,301, forward strand.
ACAATAAACTTTTTAAATTCACATATTCGTTAACTGTTAAACTTATTTAACTAACCAATAAAATGAAATACATATACAAGAAATACTGAACAAAAAGTAAACTCGATCATGCCAGCACCCTTATTCTCAACTGAAAATAAAGGAGAGTTTCCATATTGAACAGATGAAACCTGAACTCAGCAAACACGTTTGGCATGTTAGTTTGTCGTTGCATTTCTAAATCTATCTACCGCTGTTTACAGGGATTTTAAGTTTACTTTTTGTTATTTCTTGTATTTGTCTTTCATTTGATAAATCCATGGACCCATTGCTCCTTCCTGCATCTTACCTTTGATTTGAATGAACAACGATTGAGTGACAAAGAAATATAATCAGTCATGTCAGTATTACAATGTTTTTTTAATAAGAATATTAACGAGATATTCTTATATTTTTACCGATTTTAGGCTGATAATATTCTTGTGGATATTCTTAGATTATTGCGCATATCTTTTCTGTTTTCTAATGTAAGTGTTAAGATGCAATCCACCAGTAGATTGAGTAACAAGTAGACAAACCAAGATTATTTACATTGTATCGCAAACTTCTGTGTTACTGTTTCAGATATTTTCTAATAAAAATCATTTTTAGCAACACCAAAAAACGAATTGAAAACAAGTGTTGAACTTCGTATGAAACATTTAAAGTACTGATGAAATAAAACTGATGCATGATCAAATTTTACCTGTGTTGGGACAATTTCTGTTAACTTTGAAATTTATTTTCTCTCGTTCCCATAGGAAATTGTTTTTGTTGTTAATTCAGGCAACTTTCTATATCTTAAAAGCTTTAAGAAAATGTCAAAAAGGCTATAAAATACTTACAATTATTCTGGAAATTGCTCGATTTTCTATCGGATTTTGTCGAAAAGTCATTTCGGAGTCGGCCTGCAGGCATCAAAGCCCGGTATCACCCACATGACTTCTTGCAGAAATGTTATTATCATTAGTTTTACGGTTTAGTTAAAGACATATCATTGCATTGTATTTGCAAATGTTCAACCGACACAAAATTATATTCGTTTCAAAATCTAATCCTCGGGTTTGTTCCTAAAATATTCTTGAAATTTTGCAAATTTCAGTTTCGATATTCTCATGAAATATACTCTAATAGAAAAAATAAATGTATTTAGTTTATGAATCAACGAGACTCACTTAAGCCCAGGAAAATAGCTTGCACGTCTTTCGTCTCCTATCCTTCACTCAATGAGACCCTTTTCATCATGGCTGTAAGTTTTAAAATTAACATGACTAACGAGTAGCGAGGCTAATTTTCATGCGTACAAAAGAAGTTCTAATTGGCAGTCATTTATGAAAAGAGTCTATAAGATATCTGCACTTAAGCCAACTTTGACCGATTCTGCAAAATATCGCATTCTAAATTAATATTCTAATATCGCCCGGCAGTCAGCTTAATTTACTGGTTCAGAAGAAGTTCTCTAGTGAAAGACCTACCTATCTGGCCTCAGATTGTTGCACATTTTCTGTACTAATTTAGGCAATTTAACTTCATGGCACAAACAGCAATCGTTTTCTGCACATCAAGAATGCAACTTACTTGGAAACAAATCCTGCCACAATAAAAAAGTAAAAGTTTTGTGCGATAATGATTCGAGCAGTGCGCCCTAAAAATGTGGCATGGTATGCTATAAAGTTGTTCTGTCTAAACCAAGAGAGGGTGAAAGTACTACCTTGATCTTCTCTTGACCCAAATTAATTCGGCCTTCTAACACTGCGTACAAATACAGTAAACTGCTGCTTATAAGACCAACTCTGTAAGGGTATTAAGATGGGCTTATAAATGGAGGGGCTGAAATCTGACGGGTATTGTAACCGGAATAAAAAACCGTTTCGAAACGAGATATAGCTGCGGGGTCCACTGTTGATCGAAGTAGGTTTTCCATTTACTGGTTTATCTTCAATTAAACTTTCATACTAAAACATACAGATTCAAAGCTAGAGAGGAACTCGTATCCGGGGTGCCCTTATAACCGGATGGATTTTTGATCTGCAGGTAGATGAGCCTACAATAAGGGAGTTAAAGAAGCGGCAGTTTACAGTATTATCTACGATTGTCCAAAGCATGCACTGCTGTTTTATCAATGATACTGAGAAGCGAATTATGTTACACGACATTTCCGAGTTCAGTGGTCGCTTTACAAGTCAGGAATTCCTCAGCTCCGGATTGCACGCATGCGCGATATCCTTCTCGGTGATAGGCTGTAAAGAGGGAAGGAGTGAAGAATTGATTGGCAGTAGAGGTACTCGGGAATCCCAAGCAAAGCTTATTAGAGATCCAGCGAAGAACTTTCGAGTTTGAATGGCAAGATTCACAGCAACAGAATGTAAGCCGATCAACATCCTCGGCCCGCAGAACGGGGCCTGGACCCCATTCTTTAGGATCCAGTTCATTTCCGGTATCGCGGGTGTACTGGGCCCAAGTTGTCTCCATGTCTGGCGGAGGCTTTTCTCCGTTGTTAGGGTGACGCGGAGCAATGATCATTATCTCGCCTGTGCCAACCTCCAAATAGCCTCCTCTCGGATTCTTGTCGTAATACGAAACCTTAAATCGATAATGTCTCGGCTGATGGCCCCTGGGGACATCCACGTACTTCTTTCTCATCTCCTCAATGACATCACGGCCCCGTTGATCCCACAAACTCACAGTGCAATTCTCTTCTGGCTTGGTCCAGTGATCCCAGAATGTGTTTGGAGTAATCCTCATCGTTCTTGATGAAGCTTCCATCAAGGATGAGGATTCTTTTGAGCCTCTTTTTCAGCAGAGGCAGCAAACCAAATTTCTCCAGGCGCCCAGCGTCGCTGAGAGATAGGAGCGCTGGTGGAATGGGACCAACATTGTCGACTTGAAAGACTTCGCGCAGCAATCGAACGTGATACAGATGTACATGACACCACCTTTACAAAATAAAAAGAAGAGATTGGTGTTGGCACCAGGAAGAGAAGACCACTTGACAAGTTAAATTATTAGAGTATGAACGCGCAAAACGATCAGCAAGGAACGGATTAATAAATGCAAGATAATCTGCTTGCTTTCAGAGTATAAGGGTGATACCTCAGACTACAGCGACATCGCTGAAGCAGCTACTTCTTCGCCGGACAACGAAGCCTAATGTTATTTGATGTAGAATTTAGGCGACGCCCAATGATTGAGAGAAAGCTGAAAAACCCTTCCTCCCAAGCTGCGGATTGGAAGCTCTTCAGGGCTGTATGCCGTATATTTTTTTCCGAAATACACATGCTGTCGCCAATACGGCAAGCTAAGCTGAGAGCGAGCAGTCCCTCAGCTCTTTCAAACGGCTGAAAACATATGATAGTCTTGCGTAATTAATACAGTAAATACCGAAAAAGAATCTCCACTGGCTCTTATATTATGAATGAACACGGCATAGATTCCATCATTGGTATCTATACTACCCATTATTTTTGGCCGTCCGTTTAAATACTTGCAGACATTAAGAACAATAAGGGAAACTATTGTGGCTGCAGCAGCAAAACGACGTACGTAGCATTTATCGAAATTCTGAAGACGGCATTCAGGCGAACCAAAGTAAACTCCTGGCTACAACCCCGTCGGTCAACGATCGCCAAATTTGAACGAATTTCTGAACGTGGAAAAGAGTAATTAGTCGCAGTCATTCATTTCCCTTAGAAAGAGACAAAACGCAAAAATAAACCAATTTCTTACCTTGCAAATCTGTCAAAAACCCATGGCGGATCACCGCCTGTTGGCATGATAGCAATGGCAAAAAATATCACCGCATATGCCACAAACACGGCGACTGCATAACCCTCGGTATGCTTCAAGTTCCAGTGTGACAAGGAAATAACAGCGAGAAATATTACAGGAAATGCTGCGATGCTCTGGATCAAAACTGGTAAAATCTGAAACATAAACGATGGAAACAGTAAATTATGGGAAATGCGAAAACTCACAGTTGTTGGCAAATTGGTAAGCATGCACTGCAGGTGATGGTGCTCGAAAGATATAGTGAACAAGTTGGAGTGGTGCACAAGCGCGAGGACACGCACACGGCGCAGACACGCTGGGAAAAATAAAAAGCTCTTGTCTCTTCTCCACTCGTGTCCTACAAGCTAAAACTGGACAGGTATGTACTCTCGTCCCAAAGAAGGTCCAAGCGCTCATATTTATTACGTGCATTGTCTAAAACCTCTAGTAACTCAGTCTGTTGGTTTATCGTAAGTTTAATCCTATACAGTTGGTGGAAGGTGCCTTTGAGTTTCACCAAGTTAAACGCATGTAACTTTAAAAGCATTGAGTCAACTGAACTCGAAATTTATTGACGTTTACCGAAATGTTTCTGGCAGCAACTTGGTGTGGCGTGTGATTGGTTAATGAAGTTAATCGTATGGCAACCGTGCTCTTTTTTTTTTCTTTTAAAAAAAATGAATTTTCCGGGTCTTTGTTGTTTTTGCTTTTGGACTCAAAAGTCACTCAAAACCGACCACACCTAAAACAATTAATTATTGGACTGTTTGCCTCAGTTTTCTATCGACTTCGATGATAAGCTGTTAAAGAATGTGAACAACTCTTCAATGTTTAACTGTATGATCGCCGTGCAGTCGTCTTGAAAAGTCAAGAAAAACGTTAAAAAACTCAAGATACATTGGGAAACGGAGAGGGGGTGGGTGGGGGATGGCCGCTAAACGACCAAACAGGGAAATTAGGGGAAATATTATGGCGGAAGTCGTCGTCGCCTCTGCTGCCATCGCCATCATTATCATCATTATCATGAAGTCATGTTCTCTTGTTATCATTAATATAAACATCCAAGGAGTATCGCGTCATGGGCTCCCAAACCATCCTCATTTCGTTTAATAACCTGAACTTAAGACGTAAAACTGTTCGAATGCGATCGAGTCATGCAGTTTATTTTTCTACACTTTTCCCTCTCGTCTTACCTTGTTAAGTATTCCTTTACCCACGCACCCAGCTGAATCATGGGGATCACTTCTTATACCTTTTCTGAGTGTCAGACCTAACAGGATCTGCAAATCCCTGAACGGCTCATCTTGCTCGGGACTTATCGCCATCACAGCAGCAGAAGTTACCATGGCATCAGCCTGATTCACGTTTCTTGGCAGTAATGTATCTTCCACTCCAGGCTCCCCCGGCTGGTGGTCGACTCGCTCATTTTCGGTGGGTGACAGAGCCATCACACTATAGGATGGCTCTTTCAAGGACGGTTTCTTGCGCCAATAGTCAACTGCCACGTTACTGATATATTGGGGTGTGACCTCTTCAAGGTCCGACATGACGAGAGGGTCCTTGGCAGGATTGTGCTTATGATGGCAGCAGGAGAGGATTGGAAAAAAGTCTCGGCAGCCGATTCCTTTGCAGCCAAACGGCCCAACACTCTTCTTTGTAAAGAACGCTCTCTGAAGTCTCCATCTGAAAGTCCACAAAATTCCATTAAAATTAAGGTAATTTCCTTACTACAAAACAATCCGTTTATTAAGGAGAGACGCCACCTCCCAGAGTCGATGTAGTAAGTTAACATCTTGAACGAACGTGAACATTTTTCAATGGGACTGGGAAGAGACGTCTCTTGGATACAGGTGGAGGCTTGCAATTCATCTGGTGATTCTCTCAGATACTTCAAGTCGTCATGGTAATACCCGGAACATCTCTGGACGTGGCAAAAGCTTGGGTGTGGTCACCACTTAAGCAACTGCGTTCGTTTACTTTGACCAACTGAAATCTTAGAACTGAACATTGGGATAACTATAACAATAACCATAACCATAACCATAACCATAACCATAACCATAACCATAACCATAACCATAACCATAACCATAACCATAACCGTAACCGTAACCGTATATATAACCATAACCATAACCATAACCATAACCATAACCATAACAATAATAAAATATTATTAATAAGATATTTCTCCCTCATTTATACAGGTATTAATACGATATTTATAAAGAGCCTATATATCCATGAAGAAAAGTTAGTGTCTCAACGCCAGTACTTACTTGTAATAAGTAAAAATTGCTGTCATACTGAACATGCCAAAATAAGGACTCAGCCAGATGAAGCCTCCAGAGATTAACAGGAGCTTGTAGAAAAGGCGTTCATCGTAGGCAATGCCAATCACCTTTGTCTGGTAAACTCGCCACTTCACCACGAAAGCGTAGAAGTACAATACGAGTGCAAAAGAGGCTTTCCTTCTCAGAGGCGGAAATCCGAGCCAGAAAAACAGACTTAGCACGATCACCATGGTGTTGAGCCAGGACGGTAGAACCTCAATGAACTGCTGGATCAGCCAAGGCATAAAAGTGAACATAAACACCACTCCACTAAGAACCTGGAAGAATCGGGCAATCGAGCGGAATCGTATCGGAGCGACAACCTTGACGGAGTAGAACACGATGAATGTTATGGACAGCAGAAAGAACAAGAAAAATTGTTCTCGTACTTGCGGGTCACTGATGGCGAATTCTGCTGTGCAGTGCCTTTCTGTGGCAGAACTGTTGATCGCGCTTCGGTTAGAATTCATGGGCACGTCGATGCACTTGAAGCCTTTAAGCAGGACCTTGCCGAACACGTAGTCGATGACGTAAGCAGCGGCAAAAGCTCCGACGCTGTACATGACGCAAGGGATGACAAAGTTGACCGTGATTAGCAGTAGAACAAGTATGATGGTCTCCACAATACCTTGAAGGGGTCTTTCCCAGTTACAAACGTAGCCAACCCGGCTACGCATGTCCTCGAAGAATTTTTTATGCCATTCGTGGCTATCTTGTTGCTCGTGTCTGTATTTCCAATCCAGATAAGATGCAGCGACATAATTCCCGCCAGACACACAGCTAACATAATCGATTTTAACTCCGCGGTGAAGAAGCCTTCTTAAAGCGCCTGAACTGAATGCAGCCGAACGAATCCCACCACCGGAGCACGCCAGACCAATCCTCTCCTCTGACATGATGCAATAATCTTGTTAACCCCTGAAAGAATGTTTAAAAAAATTGAGTGTTTCATATAAATGGAAGACCCAGGAATATTGCTATTTTATTTTATATCAACCAAAAGAGCCGAGTGCTCGTTTCTTTTGACTAATTTTCTTGCAGTACGGCATTCCAGGGTAAATCATTTTGATTTTAAGGACCTAGAATCAGGTTTGCGGATAACGGAATTATGCGATAAATTGCGCAGTTTCGTAGATTTTGAAAATACAGCTGAACTTGGACCAGCTGTACTTTTGGAGAAGATACTGGCTCGGCCTGTGTTGAATTTCAAATCCTGGATCCTAAAAGAGGTTCGAATCATTTATCTTTCGTCAGCCTTGGTCGCTATGTTACTCTTTCATCTGATATATTTCTAGTTTTTGTTTCCAGTGGACAGGAATTGTACGAATTTCTACTCCCCCTGGTATGGATTCGAAGCTACAATCCCGGCCAAACGTAGTTGGAACACTTGAGCTGTATCGCGCATCCCCCATCCCCCTAATCAATGTTGGAGAATATCGCGTTTTTTTTCATCAAAAAGGGGAAAAAAAATAACCTGATTATCAACATTGAAAGTGGGGGAGGAGACAACTTACTTCGTGTCCCAACTCTTTTGTCCGGGATTGTGGTTCCTCTCTTATAGTCACGCTATAACTAGTTGACTTTTTCTGTCGGCTCAACTAGAATAGGGGGAATCCAAAGAAGGAATCTAACTTTACCTTTGCCAGTTTTGAACATTCGTATTTCTTTTATTTTCTTTCTTTGTGCGTTTTCATCCTTCATACCCTGCGAGCAGATTCTGCTTCGATCTTCCTAGACAAATCGGGAAGGGGAAGGAGGGAGTCTCCTTCCTCTTCCCAATTTGTCAAGGAAGATCGAACTGAAGGAGACCCCATACAATGCATTTTAGAGGGCTCATATTCTCAACGGCTCAAAGTACAACAGAACACCACACACTTTGGGTGGTCAAGTCCCATTCGATACGCATACTATATAAATCATTCATGTTTGATCGATTCTTCGAATCGTGAGTTTGGGATGCCTGTGATTACACTTATGAATTTACGGAAACTGGCGCCATCACGCAACGTAACAACAAATAATAGGTTACACAGCTTTATAGGAGAGCTCTTCACTGGCATGGATATCTGTCTGAATGTAAAACCTCGGTTGTTAATGAGAAATGTTGATTTTAGCAACACTGAGACAGATGTTGAAAGTCAGCTAGTGAAATCATTTAAGGTATATATTAACTAGACAGTGTCGGATTCAGTAGCACGCGTGATTCAGTCGACGTAGCGCGCGAGTGACGAGTTTCCGCATTTTGCCACACAGGCTAGAAAAAAAACTTTATTAACGTGTCAATGTATTTAGCTAAAAAAAAATTAGCTAACTGGGGACACCTAACTAAAGTCAATACCTGTAAACTAGCATACAAGAATAAATGAATTAAAAATATATATAAAATGATTCTGTTCACGATTTACATAATTTGCAGCAACTGCTATTATTGTCAATGAGGTCTGAAAGGTCAAGTTTTCTTATTCTGGTCTTAAATATCGCGAGGGTTGGTGACGTCCTTAATTCTTTACTGAGTTTGGACTCAGTAAAGACTCCACACATTCTTTTTCAAAAATGAACATTAACAAAATATCTCTCTTAACCTTTGGACATCAATGGTTTCAACCCCTGTTATTATCATGTCACATGTCACATGTGTAACTCTGCAATTTCAGACGGAGGTTTCCCCTACTGGACTCACGGGCATGACGTGCACTCCGTACAAATTGTTTTTACATTCGACTCCCTGGCGGCCATTCTTGATTTTCATTTGTCAGTAATTTTTCACTCGTGCGAGTTTCGAAGCCGTAACCGATGATAAGTAAATTATACCACGATCACAACATATACAACCTGTCCAAACAGATTTTTTATCAAACTACGATGGCCCAAGAACAAAAGTATTTACGATATTGTCCAAACAGGTTCAATTTTAAAGAATAAATATTTTGCGTTATTCGCACTTGAGCGTTTATTAACATGGGTACGCTACTTATGGTCAATCAACTTACCGTGACTATTCTGTCTCGTTTAGCTTGTCGGTGACCTAAAAAATTTGAATGTGCTGTGATGCAGGGCTTAATCTTACTGCCATGACCTCGCTCTCATGGAACATCAAAACGAGGCTTTGACTTCCCGTATTCTTTAATCGATGACTTCACATTGCAAATAAAGAACGCTTCCGGCCTTTGCATAGTGTTTGCTTAAAGTTACCAGTAAAAACGCAGTTTCCTTGTCCATGCACGTTTGATGTCTTTTTACTGTTGAAGGCAAATGATTCAGTCTCCTTCCCTTCCCGGAAACTGCGGAAAGGTGTTTCACTGACGTGTGTTGTTACCGGAAGTTTTTCTAAGCGTGATGGAAGGTCAAACAAAGGTTACTCTTAAAATCCCGCTTAGACTCAGGAGTGTAGCCACGTTTTTCGAATTGTCATCACTTGTTAGTCTTAAAGCTCTATCAGTTATCTTGTATACATCTCGAGCTGGAAAAAAGGAAATGAACTACTATGTATGTATTTCACGTTCAGCTTGTCACGCACCGTAATTTTTAAAGTAGTGCCTGACAGGCTCTTTTCACACACGAATTAATAAATTAATAAATTAATAAAGCTTAAAAGCGATCTAATCAAGAAATCGCTCTTGCATGCTGGTTTTGTGGTCTCTGGACTCAAAAAGCAACAAATTGAACAGTCTTGCCGGTAATTGTTTATAATGAAACTCGATAAATGAGTGCAACACAACACACCCATGAGCGTTTTAGCCATTTAGAATAACAATGCTGACTGTGAAAAAATGGATCCGGAATTTGAGGAAAAATGATACATGACCCATACATGTATGATGCGGAGAAGAAAAATCGGAGAAACGTCCCGGAGGTCTAATCGCAAACAAGACAGTGACGAGAATGAGCGATTATTCTACCTCTGACCAGATACGATGCTGACACAATATCGTTGTTTTCACAAGTACAATTACACTAACTAAGCACAACGTTTGGACGTGGCTATCCAACAAAGGACACGGGGAAGAAGATTACTTGTGGGAGCAACAATAGCGATAAATCGCAATATTTCAGTTTCATGCAACAAGAAGTCACAAAAGGCCTGAAAGAACAATGTTGCAAAGAAATGTTACATAGTGTTACCTGCTGTCAGTATGTGTGGCTTCCTTTGGAAGGTCGTCTATAAAGACACTGTAATGGATCTGACCGTCAAAATTGATTTACGACAACCCTCAATCGCCTTCTCGAATTACTGATCGTTTTGATTATGTACGCGCTGCCCATACTCGACATACTTGAGCGTACTTGACTGCATGCATGTCGGCAATCCAACTGAAAAATGCTAATTCACTTCGTCTGTGTGTCTAGCGCGGCAGCTGATTTAATTTATTTCCTCTTGGTCTTGGGCATGCCTATTTTGACTGCAGTTGCGATTTTAAATAACGCAATCTCACTGAAGGTAATAGATGTTTCGTGACGTCCGTCACACACTGCAAAGGTGATTTGATTCAGGCCTGGGGAAGGGACTCCCATTGCCTGATTTCATACGTTGGAGGCCTGGGTACGAGTCCGTCTATTATGGGATTAACAACGTAAGAACCATATATTCAGAAAGAGCACACCGAGCTTTACAAAATCTTTAAGTTTCATGTTAATTGGGCCAATATAGAGTGTGTGCAGTGTCACGCAATAAAAAATAAAATCAAAAACCGTGCATTGAATGAAGTCAAAAAATTGAGATATTGTAAACGACAAATAAAGAAGACAGTTATCCAAGTTTAAGGTGTGTGCGTTCTCCCAAAGCTGAGATATTCGTCGAAATGTGCCGCACAAAATTACAGAGCTTAGTATGGGGTCGCCATGTTGGAGGACCTCTTTAGTCCTCCAACATGGCGGCTAGTAAATAGTGTAAACATCTGGCCCCAGTTGTTCAAAGGGTGGGTAACGCTATCCACCGGATAAATCGCTATCCAGTGGATAAGTGTTAACAAAACAAACCACGCTATCCGCTGGATAGTGATTTATCCGGTGGATAGCGTTATCCAGCCTTTGAACAACTGGGGCCTGGAACTTACTTTGGCTATTTGGTGGACTGATTATCTGAACCGAACCAAAACATATTTACAAAGGTACTTTTCCTGATACTTAAACTCCTAAAATGGCTAAAAATTACGAGATAAGTGTATTTTTTTCGACAAACGCGATCGTAGGGTTATGTCACGCACCGCCATAACTTCGAAATTCAAAATGCGCTGGTTTCCAAACGAAGGATGCTATTGAGCTGGAAAGTTGTAAACAGCCATAAATTTGGTACCTTTTATGCCTGATGAGGATAAAACCTTTCGTGGCTTTTTCGTTTTGGATTTGAGAATTTGATGACGTCAGGTGCACACACTCTATTGAACAAGATACGGCCATTCAAAAACTTCAAAATTTGCAAAGAAATGTATGGATTTCCGGACAAGTGTCCGGCAATCCATACATTTGTTACTAAATTTTGAAGTTTTTGAACGGCTGTATCTTGTTTGATATTGGCCCAATTAACACGAAACTTGAGGATTTTGTAAAGGTCGGTGTTCTCTTTCAAAATATATGGGTCTTGTTTTGTTAATCCCATAATAGACGGACTCGTACCCAGACCCTCACGGTATGAAATCCGGCAATATCAATAGGGACGGAGATGCTCATCGATCATCGGGAATTTTTAAAAGATACATTTGTGCCATGTTCCGTAAGAAAAGGCTCTGCTTGCAGGGTGTAAAGACGATTGCTTCGAATACCTTCTGCTCGGCAGGTTGATTGTCAAATACCACCGGTCATATACTTTTTTGGGGAGGGGAGGGAGGGGCGCAAGGATCGCGCAATGGTGAGAGTACCAGCCTCTCACCCCTGGCCCTGTGGCCTGGGTTCGATTCCCGGACCCTGTGGAACATGTGTAGGATTAAATGGAAACCAATTGTGGAATTGTACACATTTTGGGCATCCTACTGAAGAACAGTTACGAATTTCAGATATTGTTAGAAGCAACATTTATTTACAGTCTGTCCCCTTCGAATTGTTGTTGGTTCTCGTCCCCGCTCGGATGGTTTTTCTCTGGGTTCGCCGGTTTTCCTCCCAAAAAATGCGCGTTACAAGTATTAAGTATTTAATTCATTTTATTTTCGTCTCACTGGCCCTAAAAGGTACAGCGAAAGCTCCCGCTGTGAACTTTGTTTTAAGCTGCATACGCTATATTTTCTATCAGTAAGATTCATGGCAAAGGTATTTGGAAGACTTGATGTTATTTGAGGTTAAAAGTTGGTAATAGACCCCGGAAAATTAGCAAGGTTGATTAAACAGTATAGGGATATATATCCCAATATTTCGGAAGGCACGGCCTTCCTTCTTCAAGGCGTTACAGAGAATGACTCTAGTTTAAACCCTTTAGTGCCCAAGGGGTCTCCCTTTGACGAGTAAAATCGTCTGGCGTTATCTATAAGTCACTACTGGGTATTAAAGGGTTAAAGGAGATAGTTTTTTAACCCTTTAGTGCCCAAGGGGTCTCCCTTTGACGAGTAAAATCGTCTGGCGTTAGACAAAGTAAAATCTATAAGTCACTACTGGGCATTAAAGGGTTAAAGGAGATAGTTTTTTAACCCTTTAGTGCCCAAGGGGTCTCCCTTTGACGAGTAAAATCGTCTGGCGTTAGACAGAGTAAAATCTATAAGTCACTATTGGGCATTAAAGGGTTAAACGTTACAAATTTAAAATAAAGGAAATACGATATGACTAGTAAAATGATAAATAATAGCAAAAGACTGATAGACGGGGCTAAGTAATAAGTAACGATGAAAAGAGTAATGTAAAGATTTAACAATTTGAAAATTTAAAATTATGGGAAAACGTTACAAACTGAAAAGTACTAATGAACAGCTATAAATAGTACAAATGACCTACACATGGAAAGCTGATGCAAAATAAACATACTAAGTTTCATCTTTCTTATATAGACCATGCGGTTCAAGGGTTTGACCTCTTTCAATGAGATATGCTTCTCTTTCTTGACGTACACTGTCACGATCAGATTTAAAGACATCAAGAGGAATACGTTGCATGCCAGTAATAATAATAATAGTAATAATAATAATAATAATTATAATAATAATAATAATAATTATAATAATAATAATTATTATTGCTGCGGCGCCTCGTGTTGCTTTTATTGTATATGGCATACAGACGTTTTTTACTGCTATATAATAATAATAATAATAATAATAATAATAATAATAATAATAATAATAATAATAATAATAATATAATGATAATAATAATAAATGACAATTTCTATAGCGCCCTATCCAGAAAGCTTCTAAGGCGCTTTACAATCAAGGTAAAAATAATAATTAAACATAATCATTCATTAAAATAACGCTTAAAAAGATAAGCCCTAAGATTACGCTTTAAAGTGTTAAGATGTATACTACATTTTATGATCTCAGGAATGTCATTCCACAGCTTGGGTGCACAAAAAATATTCGGATACTGTGGTGGGCTTAGAGCTGTTAGCGACGGTTTGTTTGTCAACAGGTCTGCGATGTTCGTTGAAACGATCTTTAAGTGTGCGTTTGGTTTCTCCTATGTATTGTTTGTGACAGTGGTTAAATTGTATCATGTAGATAACGTTTTTGGAGTTGCAGTCAATGTGATGATTAATAAATCTAGTTTCGCCGGTAGAATTAAAGGTATATTTTAGTAAGTCCGTCGTTTATGTAATTCAGTGTGTGTTAAGCAGTTGTTACCGCAACGGAAAGATCCGCGATGTGCGTTAGCAGTGGTAGACGGTTTATGAAGTTTAGCACTAACTAATATATTACTAAGGTTGTTAGACCGCCGGAAGGTTGACAAAGCGGCTGCAAAGGGTTTAGCTTTGAAAACGTTATATAGTGCAACGGGGAGATGAAGACAAAATTTTGAAGTGTTTGTTAATGATGGATGATATGTAGCGAAGAGCTGGATTACCTGTAATGACGAAGGGTACCCGGGACTGTAAGTCGGCTTGAGTACGAGTGATGTTATGTACGCGTGCTACTTCTTGATTAAGGAAAGATAAATTAATTATATCCACGTTTGTTGAGGTATGATTTGAGTTTGTTAGAACGTTCTTTGAAAGTCTCGTCAGAGGAACAGATACGACGAAGTCGAAGAGCTAAGCTGAATGGAATAGCTCTTTTGGTATGTTGAGGGTGACATGACTATGTAACAAGTATTGATGTTTGTCAGTGGCTTTGGTGTAAAAGTCAGTAGTGATATTGCCGTACATACATAGCTTATTCTAGCGTGTTTACCTACGCCCCACCTGGAAACCAGCTTTTGTTGTGTGTGGCCAGCGTAGTTAAATAAAGTTGTATCTCTTTCTCTCATCTCATCCCGTTATCGACAAAATGTTGACATCTAAAAAAGGGTAAAGATATAAATGAATAATTAGATGTAAACTTAATGTTGGGGTGAATGCTGTTTAGGTAAGAGGTGAAAGCATGAAGGTCGTCAACAGAATGTGTCCATATCATGAAGATGTCGTATATGTACCGCCACCATGTGTGTGGTTGGTATGGAGCACATGACAAAGCGTCTGTCTCAAATTTGGTGAGGAACAAATTGGCATAAGAAGGTGCCATTCTGGTTCCCATGGCTGTACCGTGTATCTGTAGGTAGTGTTTGTCGTTGAAGGTAAAGTTGTCTATAGTGAGAATCATACGTATGAGATCACATAGAGTCTCTGTACCAACAGTAGAACGGTTGCGGTCTCGTAAATGTCGGCAAGCGGTAATGCCTTCGTTATGGGTCCAATGTTAGTGTAGAGAGAAGAAACGTCTAGAGTAACAAGAAGGGCGTTTGCGGCGAGTTGTCCAAGTTGTTCGAGTTTGTTGAGGAAGTGTGTAGTGTCTTTGATGAACGATTGCGTAGTCTGCACCAGAAGTTTGAGATGGTGGTCTAAAAATTGCGAGATACGTTCCGTAGGGCGTCCAGGGTTACCCTGTTTGTGTACTTTAGGCAATATGTAAAAACATCCGGGTTTAGGGTCAGTCTGAATAAGATAGCGTTTACTAAACGGTTTCTTCGTTGATAATTTTGTCACGGTTCATGCGTTCGGTGTATTTAAGTATGCGTTTTTGTATGTCTGTAGTAATGTCGTTGCCTATCATTCAACTTATCGCTGATTAGATCCTCTACAACGGGAGGATACGGTACTTCTGTTTTGTCACGGTGGTCCTTGCAAAAATTACTACGTCTAAAAGTTGGTAGACGTATACCAGACAGTTGTCCATCAACCTGGCGTGCCCTTTCAGGGGCGTTCAACAATCTGGTAGTGTTCCAAAAATTACTTCGTTTTAATCCCCATTTAAACTTTCTAAAATTTCACTTAAATTCAGGTGAACCCCTCCCCTACCCCCCTCCTTCGCCTCTGAAAGGTACCACGAACACCCCCGTCCTTTTTTTCGAGAGTCCCTACGGGATTCAGGATTTTTCGAGGGAGGGCTAGCTGGTACCTTGGGTTTGCAGAATCAATGAGGCATGCCCACAAAATGTTGCAACCAGGCTCGATTACCTTGACAGCCACTTAACCAACAAGTGAGTAATTTTATAAACTGATGACTGATATTTGCACCCCCTCCAATCCAGACTCTCTCTTTAATCGCTCTCAAATCCTCCATGTTGCGCCTTACCCGTCCGTTACACGATATCGATTATTAAAAATCAGCTCGTGTAACAATGGTTTTGCCCATATGTAGAAGGTTTTGTTACACAGGCGTCTGCTGAATTCGCTTTTAGCCACGACCATTGACATAGCAGGACGGTACTTTTTTCTTCTTCTTGTACAATTCGGCAAACTTAACCTGGAAAAGAAACCTTAATGACTTAATTGTCATTAATACTTAAGCTGCCTCAGGCGCTTCGATTTCAGTCGCAAAACAGGTGAAGCAGGCGAGCGAGAAGTCCTTTCCCCTTCCCTTCCTCCCTTGCGCGCCCACCGCTTTCGCAGCGGGAGAGACGTCTGGGAACGAGGCAGAATGCTAGAGGATATTCACAAACAAAATTCGCAATTTACATCTCAAGACGAGGATCCCCTATTTGTGACACATTTCCAGTTCTTTCTCCGGTTAATATCTGGAGGAAAGGAGCCTAATCGGTCTAATCATCACAGGTAGTGTGCATTATGGAGGAAGGTCTTTTCACATGAGGCTGCGCACAGAAGGCAGCAGAAGAAACTTCATGTAGTTTTACATAAGGACTCATTCAGAAAGAGGCTCGGCTACCAAGTAGTCAAAGATGGCGACGAACTGACTTTTTCGCAATCAGGTTGTGCTACTTTCCATTTCCGCTTCAGAATTTACTCCGTGAAACGTTTTACATCGGTATAGAACAGCCTTGACGTTCTTTATTGGAGCCTGGAAGCACTCATCTACAGAAGATGTAGTTTTAAGTAGTTTAATGTCGAGTATGAGCAAAAAAAGCCAGTTGCTGTTTCTTCCCGTGTTGTTGACCTTGTTTTTGTCGTTACAGAGGAGCACTTACGGTAAGAAAAATAAAGTCTAGGCTAGTTAAACATTTCAGAAATATGTGAAAGTATCTGTCTTTTAAGGTTCCACAATATCTTCGTGGATGCCATCAGAAAGAAATCGTACCAGTGTTGTTTTTAAGGGAGCTACCATGCCAGTGATGCCACTACTTCGCAGGACCTGGACAATCGATCAATCGATGACAATCAATTCATAAATGTTGATTGGCATCGGCCAATCTATGATCAATCGATAATCACACCTAAGTGGTCGCGAACTTCATCGCTTACCATTGGTTGGCACTAAATTCGTGTCTCACGTTACCAGAAAATAAGCTTAATGTAAGCTTAATATAAGCTTAGTTTTTGGTAATAAAGCATTTAATTTGGGTCATGTTGCAGCTGTCATAAGGTCTCACATGAATGGTTTGAATCCTTGAAGTTGAGAGGACAGCAGAACAAACAACAGAAACAAAATCAAAACATAAACAGCTGCTGCAGTGATAAATAGACTTGCAAGCTTACAAGAGTTGCTACACTACAGTTAAATTTTTCATGTATTACTAGTAAATGATGGCACCATTTTCAGGTGCATCTGAATCATGTCCAGGTCGTTACTGTGGAAGAATTGTTGAAGACAATGGGAATGTTGGTGATTGTGGGGTAAGGTCCAACTATTTGTAATAAGTAACAATTTGATAAGGCTGTTTCACTTGAACATTAACATTAAACTTGTTACTTCCATCACATTTTTTCAATATGAACTTTTTTAAAAAAATGTTTAGTACATATAGCAAGGTTCAGAAGTGCTTGTACAGTAAAACACCGCCTAACAACCAACGCATAATTACTATTATTATATCTCTAAGTTAGTGCGTGCGCTGTAATTGGTCAATTTAGCGGTGTTATCAACCAAGGCAGATGGCTCATTCAATAATAATAGCTAATTAATATTGTATTTTGGACCCACTAGAGAGGGTCTTGGTAGGGAAAGGGGTAAAAGGAAGGGTTAACCCTTTACCTACCTGTAAATGTAGACAGAGGAGATAGACCAGTGATCTTGGGATCCCACAGTGATGTTGAGCAGTGTCATAATAGTATTTCCCTATTAGCATGATAATTTACCCAACTCATTGTTCTAAGTAAAATTTAACAGAAAGCAGTATAGACTTTTGCATATCTGTTGATCATAGCAGTTAGCTACTGCACAACAATTGACTGGCAGTTTTTATATAATTGTGCAACTTCCATAATTTTTGAAAAAAAAAAATGGGTTTAATTTACACGTAAATGAACCAGTCTAGGTGGAACAAACTTTCACATAAATTGTGTAGCACAAATATCCGTTTTGGCATGCAGGCAAAAGGGAACTCAAAAGTGAACTATGGACAACCACTCCTGTAAGAGTACAGTGGAATTTCCCCTTACAGTCACCTCATAATACAGTCACACCATTAATATTGCCAATGGCCATGTTCTATAAACCCAACCTGTATAATCCTTTACAATTTTACCCCCTTTATATGGCCACTTGAAGCAGTTATGCTTATCTTTGTAATGTTAATATAATTTGCATCATTTGAAATGATTGAAGTTTTTTCTTTTACTTTGTAACTTATATCTGAATTTGGAATGTAGAACAGTTGTTTAGAAGTGCAATAATTGTAATATACCTGTTTAAGACGCAAGTCAATTTAGACTAGTCATAGTCACTGTACTATTTATCATCCTAACACACTAAAAACAGTATTGTAACATGTAATAATAATATTATAATATCTGTTCCAGGCTTGTCCAAGAGGTTACAGCACCAATGGCACAGTTTGTTTGGAGTGTTTGTCATCTCCCGATTTGTACGATTGGTTATATCTAGGGTTTATGGCATTTTTGTCCCTAATATTTCACTGGTTCTTTATTGACTTCTTTGCCAAGAGGGACAGAAAAAAGTATGTTTTAATTACCAACTGTATCACTCATAGCAAGTGAAAACATGATAATATATTCAAGCTGCTGTGAGCCTAAGATCGTATATCAATATTATTCAGTAGTTTATTGAATGAATGTACTTGTCCTGTTTGGCAAATGCACTTGCTTTGGTGAAATGTAAATTACCTGTGCAATAGTGACTGTCACCTCCAAGAAATCCATAAATATATATTATTATGCTTTTAAGTAAATTATACTACATTATTATATCGTAAAACCTTTTACATACAAATCACTCCAAAATATGTTATAAATTTATTTCCCTGCCAACATATGTGTTGCAAATACAACTTGACGTTCTCCTCTCAAGTACAAAATAATATCTTTGGATTAAGGATACAGGGGTGTAAATTTAAATTAGGGGACTGTCATTTTTGCTTGACAGTGTCATGAGGGCATGCCTTGAGTCATGCTCCAGGAACAATGTATTAATATACGATTGGAAGGGGCAACCTCCTCAGCCGCCCCCCCGCTCCTGACCCTGCCACCCCTGTGGATACAGTCTCTGTACTCATTTGGTGGAATCACTTGTACTCTAGTAGCACATTAAAGTTAGTAAATAATAAGTTGATTCATTGTTTAGGCTATAAATTTAGAAGAGTAATTACCAAAAATGATTGTTATTGTCAGGTCATCTCAGTAGAATTAGGTAGACAAACTAATTAAAGTGCATCTAGCCCCAAAATATTTTTTTTACCCAAATAAATCTTTGCACCTGTTTGAAACGCATTGTGCCTTTTTGCCTCTTTTTAGTCCAAATCTTGAGTTTTTACAGGCTGTAAAAGTGGCAAAATCTGGCCATAAATTATGTTCCACAACTGAGCAATTAAGGAGTATGGGTCTATTCCTGGTTTGGCATCACAGACTTCTTTGCATGCATGTTTACAAAGACTTGCTGTAGTGCAAATCCATCTGTGACATCAAACCAGGAAATTAGGCCCATACCCCTGGGTAGCTCAGTTGTGGAACATATGATGGCCAGATTTCGTCACTTTTACAACCTGTAAAAAGTCAAGATTTAGTGGCTTAGTACATTTACAACATGTACAAAGATTTATTTGAGGGAAAAAAATATTTTGGGGTTAGGTGCACTTTAAATAAATTACTGATAACCTCTCATAAAACTTACAGTAAGGACACTCGAACCGTGAACACTTGACATTTTTCTGTACATTTTTTTTTTGACAATTAAGAAATAATGGCTCTTCTTATGATGTATAATGTTACATGTTTCACATTTTGTAAGTGTAAAAACATTAAATACTCTTATCAGGTAAAGGTCGAGCCCGCATTCTATAGTCACTAAAAAAATGTACAAAGAAATATCAAGTGTTCACGGTTCGAGTGTCCTCACTGTAAGTGTTCCCACTTCTCTTCTTGTCTGTTGGATGAAAAAAAAAATCAACACATTCTTATTTATACTGAAAATTAAACTTCTCTCCACCAAGTACAAGTTTGAGGTAGACATTTCATAGTTTGGCCTGTGCTGTGTAGAATCAAATCATTTTGTTGCAAATGATGTGAATTTCTTGTTGCAGTATCTTTGTTCTTTGTGTGAGTGCTTTTGTTGAAAGTACCTTAGCAGCTGTGTTTTCTCTTCTTGTGAGCAAACCTCAAGGTTAGTTAACAGCCATGTAATATAACACAGGCAGCATTTTGAGAGGCACAAAGTAGAAAGGAAATAAACTTCAGGATCATAGCCAGACAGAAGTTTTTTACAGCTCAATGTATTATCAGAAAAATACGACTCCTGCAAAATCACAGTTACAGGGTTGTCAGTAGGTTTTTGAGTAGCAGGTTCCATCCAAAAAGCAGGCGGCTATTTCCATTTCATTTGTCCAATATCATGCTCAGAACTGACCTACTAACATTCGGAGTAACCGGCGCAGTATTCAAAATAGCCGGTGAAATGCGCCGGTTGCTGGCTTATTTTGACAACCCTGCAGTTACTTTAATTCTTACTACAAATCTTTAAACTTTCACTGCAACATTATTGGGTATCATGTTGCAAAAAAATGTTTCCTGTATTGCTGGGCCTCTTAAGAGCTGTTTATTCACCAAACAATAAAGTAAGGCCCAGTTCAAATGTTGAACTATACATGTACATGTGTTGAATCTAATCAATATGATGTGTATAAAAAAACCTTAACCTGCTGTGAATCGTGCTTGAAATTATGGCAGGGATTCACTTTAAGGCTGGCCTGTAAAAGCAGACGGCTGGCCTGTAAAAGCAGACATTATTCCGGCTGTTGCCTGTCTTTCAGCAGAGACAAGGGACAGCTGGAAGTACTTCTGCTTTTGCAGGCTACTCAATGACAGGTAACCTTTATTTGTTATCTTACCAAAGATCAACAATAGTGCATCAAAACTCAGGTTGTATCTTCTGATTGATATTTACCAGGTAACTTAAGCTTGACATCCTGTGAGTCAAATCAGATTGCAGACTGGTACACCATATTCTTCAATCCAAAGCCTGATTATGTCAACACCCTTCACTGCACGCAAGAAGCTGTTTATCCTCTGTAAGTATGTGATTTTTTTTTCAAATTAATGAAAGGTGCTACTACTGTGACAAATTTATTTAAAGTCTGGATCATTTTTATTACTTATGGCATCTTCAGTGAGCAAAGAAAATCCTGTCTGTCAGCCCTGCGGGCTAGTAGATGTTCAGTCTGTCCAGTGGAGTCTCCATGTTCAATCTGTCCAGTGGACTCTCCATTATTTGCCCACATGGGCAAGAAAATTTCTTAGGAAACATTTTGAGGAAATTCAAATTAAGGAAGAACTGTACACAAGAGATGAACTTTCCGGGGGCTGGTAAGAAGTATTTTTGGGCTAGCACATCAGTTGGAGCTTTTCTGCAGCAACAAAAATTTGTTTTCAAGATGTACTGTGCATTTTTCTATCTACTATAGACAGCGAATGATTTACTACATGGGTCTGTGAACTCGTGACTGTTGTCGATATTAATCACTTTCCATGTGGTTCCCTCACATCAGGTACACCATAGTGCTTATGTATTATGCATTGTCAGTTGGACTGCTGTTTTTGTTGCGGCCCATCATTTCACACCAGTTCTGTGATGGCCAGGGGCTTGCCTCCATCTATGCTGCACTGTACTTCCTGCCGTCACTTGCAGTGCTTCATGCCTTGTTTGGTGGACTCATTTGTAAGTACTTAATCACCATAACGTTATTTAAATGTTGGTGAGTTTAACTTGAGGCCCTATGTTCCACTGGGCATTCCGGGATTGAGTGAGTGAGCGTGTTAATTTGATTTCAGTGTGATATTAGTAATAAAGATACACGATTTATGAATGTAGCATGGAGTGGTCATGTACAGTACCATTGACTATGGGAAAAAAGGATAAGGAATCATGTACTTAGTGGTACCAAGTAAGACCCCTAGTAGTGTATGAAAATGTATTTCTTTAAGTAACCGTCCATGTAAGAAGGAGGCAACCACGCGGCAAGGAATGCAGAAAGGTGCTAACTTTTGCACAACATTGCTATTGTTGTATCATACTTATGATTGGCTCAATCAGCAAAACTTACCAAAACTTCAGGTAGCTGCATATTTATTTATCCTTCATTGATCAACTATTTTCATTTCAACAAAATCTCTTCTGATTCTGTATACCACAGTAATCCTATGTGGGGAACATTGAAAAATTGGAGGCTTTTATTGTCTTTGTTTACGACTGTTGTGATTGGTTGAAATGTTTACACACAAAGAAAACTACCTTTCAGAATAGAGTTTAAATACATTTTATTTCTTAAACCTGCTTTCCATCAGTTGATAAATTCTTGGTCTAAAAACACAACCGTTTCAACGTGGGAAAAGCTTATTGCCGCAGAACAATATAGAAAATGGTACAGTTCTTACCTGGATCATTACTTAACGTGTTTAATTAGGTTGCTTTGTATTAGTTTCCATTGAGATAATCAGACCTTTATATTCCACTCCTTGTGAATATCACACCACTTGACACCGACCAGTTTACTTGAGGCTGTTTTTTTTTTTCGTTATTGTAAATATCGCAGTGTAAAAAAGTTTGTAACTTTTTGTTGTATTCTCTGGCTTGTATCCTGTATTCAGCGTGTCTCAGATTCTTGTAAATAAACTTGATTATTGTTGGCAGCTCCTTCCACTGTTTGTTGTTTGTTGTTTACTTATAACACAAATGTTTTCTATTCGGCTGAGTGAAGCGAAATAGAAAAAATACACTACAAACCAAAATATACCTATACTGTAAACCAACTTGAAAAAAAATCGTTAGATTTTCCAAGGTTCTTTAATGTAGCTTTACACACAAGGTCCAAGTGGCTAAGTGAAGATAAAGGTTCTCATAATTATTTCATTTATTTTATCTCCAGATTATTCTTATCCCTATGCGACATTAGTTCTTTCTATTTTGAGTACTGCTGTGGTCCTGGCCAAGAACAAAGTCACGGTGAGGAGTTTGTGTAATATTATTCATACCATGCCATAGAATATGCAGCCAATCAGAATACAAGAAAGCTGTTGTTTTAAGACACTATTACAACCAACCTTCTCATCTTCGCCGCGCCGTATGTCCTATTCATTGTTTTGGCCACCGTACGTCATGGCATTTCTATGATATGGTATGAAACAGTTTTTTCGGGCATTCGTGTACTCGTTTTTATTGTATGAGTACAAATAAAGTTAGAGTTGTTGTTGTAATTTGTTTTCTGGCACTACATTATACATTGTCTGACAAGAAGTCATTTGTCTTCCTTTTAGGATGTCCGTCAGTTGATCAGAAGCAAACGTCACGTGACCATCATACTGGCTCACTGGCTGGCGCATGCGTATGGCATCTTGGCAGTGACGCAATTAAGCAAACCTTCAATTCATGGACCGATGTTCACACTGGTGCTGGCTCCAGTTCTGTTCTTTTTGTTGACACACTCTTTTACTGAACCGAACAAATTTAAGACTTAGGAAATAATGTTTGGGACGCCAAGACGATGATGGGACGCTTTTACCAGCGTTGTCGCTTGTGACTCATCCAAGTAACAGCTGCGCCGGAAGTAAGACCGAGGAAAGCTACGGTGAACAGCGGTCATACTCAAAACTTCAACGTCACTTCCGGCGATTCGTTTCTTTGAATCCATGTGCAAGTAGTTTGTAAAACGAAAAAGAACAAACACGACTTGATCAAACTGATGAATAATAGTCTGTTTTAAAGCCGCCGGGCTAACGGAAAATATTTACATATTCAGTAATGGGGTAGTCTGTTTTTATATTGTTGCTGGAAGTCAATGAGACTGGGTATAACATGTATAAAACAAACATCAAACAATCAAATACATATCGTTAGTATCAGAACGCGTTTGATTGTGAATCTTGTATAAAGTAACCAACCCGTCCACGAGAAATTTGAAAACGGCCGTTCACTCTGAAAATAACGCATCAAATGTTTTTCCGTCCACATTACGCCGATGAAATTAGAAAACGCAACAATTGATGAGAGTTGTGTTGGA
Source organism: Platygyra sinensis (assembly GCA_019787425.1). Classification (NCBI taxonomy): domain Eukaryota; kingdom Metazoa; phylum Cnidaria; class Anthozoa; order Scleractinia; family Merulinidae; genus Platygyra; species Platygyra sinensis. The sequence goes on from JAHPZR010031118.1 coordinate 40,432, forward strand.
TTTGAGTTTGAGCCTTAGGGAAGGTACGTTTTTAATTGGAGGGGGTGGGCCGGGGCTTCAGAGGGGTGGGTCATTAGTAAATATTTTACAGATTGGGGAGGGTCAAACCTGTTTTATATGCAACCTGAAGAGGGTCATAGGATTTTTTGGCAAGGAAAAAATTACTCCATGTCGGTTAGTTGACTTTTATTCGTTAACAAACAGGCGAAGTGTACAGAAGCCTAAAACTTGCATATACTAGCAAAGCTTCCAGTCAAAATTAATCTAAATTATTTTATACAGGTGTCAAAATATTATGTCAAAAAGCTTTTCAGATTTCTTCCCTTTGAAGGTGATCTTGTGACGGGAAAAGTACAAGGATAGCCCGTCCACCCTCAAGGACGACAGCTTATCGGAGTTGTACAGTCCAACCCAGTCAATGTCATTGTATTCCCGGTTCAGCCGTTCCGTTCGCTTCCTTTCAGTCTCCTCTTTCCTCTCCTCCTTGCGCATTTTTATCTGGGCAAGGTGTTCAGCATACTCTGCTGCAAGCTTTTCGGGGACAATGTATTTATCTGAGAACTTTCTAATAGCTTCTCTACCCCCACTGACTAGTTCACTTTCCTAAAGCAATAGCTTAATCTGAGCTCGAGGCTGGATTAAGTCGTCTGGCTCATGGCCATTGCTGCGGTTTGCACTCCAAGAAAGATAATGGAAGTTTGATAGCTTGCCATAGTCGGGATATGGTCGTAGGAGTTGAAAGTGGCATGGAGCGCTGGTAGTCTCATCCTTCTGGCAAAATTTACATAGTTGACCATTTCTCTCTTGACACGCGGTTATGTTAGCACCACTTCCGGTCAGTTATTTTCACTTCCGGTTACTTTTTCTTGGAGGAGATGGGGGGAGGGTCAGATGCTTTTGTTTAGGTATTTGTGAAGGGCCATGCATAAATCCAATCTGGGAAGAGGGAGGGCCACAACTTTTTTCGCAAAAAATTTCTGAAATACCCCGGCCCATCCCCCCCCCCCCCCCCAATTAAAAACGTACCTTCCCTTAAGGCCAGTACACTGATTTGAAAGAGTTTTTCAAATGTCACTTGTAGTGTAAATCCTTAATTACTCGAGCTTTGTACGATCATTCATTTATTATGAGATATGCCTGAGAAAATTGCGAGCGCGCCCACATTTTAAAATTTGTACTGCGGTGCCATACCCTGGTCCCAGAGGTTTTTCTTGATTTTTCTTCTTTCCGCAAAGCGGTGGCCGCTTTGCGACTCGTGTTCATCGCTTCGTGGCTCTCTCGCAGCTATCTTATGCGGAGAAAAATTTAGAGAAGAGAAAAATTAAAGAAAACCTCTGAGACTAGGGTAGCAGTGCCAAAAGGAATAAAGATAAATTAGCCTGCTCTCAGCCGATCACCATGAAGTAATTTTGTCACGAATATAATAATGCTAGAAATCCTACATGTACTTACTCTGACCAATGTGTGCTATGTATATCTTTTGTATTTTGTGTTTTATGCCGCATGCATCGTGACCAGGTATGTAAGCGGTAAGCCAAAATTCTTTTCAAATAAGGGCTTGTGGTTCTCGACAAACTTGAATTGTAACTACACCAGACGAGAAAACTTTTAATAAAGGTCTCTTTAATAGGTCATTTTCGATATATTTAAAATGCCAACTTGCCTCCAAGGCTTGAGGGAAGAAAATAATAGAAATCGCACCAAGAGAGATGAACAGTTTATTCTTTTGTTTTACTCCACCAAGCCTTAGGCTCGATTACCAGCCGCTGTTCGAGAAATGAGCCCGTGCTCCTCTCCGTTCTCCTCGGGGAGGGTAGACCAGACACGAGAGAGCGGCGGAAATCGAGCCTAACCAAGCCTCGGAGCCAAATTGGAATTATGACGCCTATTATTTGGGGAACTGTGCAACTTAGTGGATATATTAAATGAGATCTTAATTTTGAGTTCAATGTACAAATTTCCTTTGGGATAATAATAAAAAAATTCCATTCCAGCTAGCCGCAGACTCGGTTGGATATTAAAGTGTTCATTATAATTCAACACAATACAAATACCGGATGTGTTTATCTTCATTTGTCAGCTTGTTCTGACTTGCCTTCACTTGATTTGCCTTGCCGGCCTTGTCTTGCCTTGGCTTGACTTTTGTTTGTTTTGGCTTGCCTTGCCCGGTTTGCGTCATTAGAAATTTGAAAACGCAGCAAGTACCATTCAGTTTGATTTGTGTTTGATTAAAACTCGGGCAAAGAAATCTCTTGATTATCGTGATGTCATTGTTTTGGAAAAGTTCCGTTATTAAGATGTTATTCGTTCCGACACAGCCCGTGTAGCAAGCGTTTTCGCGGAGCAAAGAGAGAGCGAAGAACTCGGCGTTTTGTCCGCCCTCTCGCCCCAGTTTTCGCGCGGGCAAAACGCCGAAAACCCCCGTTCTTCGCTCGCGCTCTTTCTTGGCTCCACGAATACCGGCACTTGCTACGCGAGCTTATTCCGACATAAAAAGCAAAGTCCGCGTTTTAATTTCCTCCGGTTTGACGACCTCTTTCGAAAGGCTCCGTTGTTACGCAGGCTAGTTTTGACATTAAACGCAAAGCCGGCGTTTTTAATATTCCCCAGTTGGAAGACCTTTTTCGAAAGGCTCCGTTTTCGAGACGAATTACTGTGGACAGCAGGCCTAACCGTGAAAGATGATTTTTCTAAATTTAAGACTTGCCAGAGGAAATGTGACAGATCGGATCTGCCGCGAGACATGAAGGAACTTTGACACAAAAAGTGTTCAATGGCTTTCCATTCTGGGCCTAAATTTTTAGCTCTTTAATGCTTTCTAATATACCTTGCTGCCCGCGGAGACTTCTACTGCGGTGGACAATATTTTCATTTTGTACAGATGAAAAAAAAAAACACTATGAAATCTAGATTCAAAAGTGTTCCAGAGGGGCAAAAATCCGGCGGTTTCAGGATGTGAAATCTTAAGCGGGATTGATTTTTTTTGACAATAAAATAAAAGCTGATCGCTTAATTAATTAACACAACAACACAACAACAACAATTTATTGGTATTCCCATGTACAGATGGAAAATAATCTTGTGAAAATAACCAGCATTTCATATAGCTCAGCAACCGGATTAGATCGATTCGAATCGATTTGTAAAGTGCAGGCGTCTATTTTTATACAGCGTTGTTATTTTCTACCCGTTTGACGAGAAAGCAAAGCAAGATTATCAGGAAGCCGATTGACTTTATATATACTCGCGTGTCGCAACTGGGTGGTCCACAAAACTGGTTTTACAACTGAAATAAATCAGTATTAAAGCTCCCGCTGGTTTTATTTTTGGAATGTTACAAACATTCCATTTCCCCTTCGATTGCATCACTGACAAATTCATGGGGCTGGATAAACTGCAACTTGGACACGTGTAACTGAAAACTTTTTACCTGGAACCAGGCCTGGAACTGTATCTGTATACTTATGAGAGTCATTCCTTCCGCGTTTTTAGGTGAAGGGCGCGATAAAATATTCTGACATAACCTACTGAAACTGAGTGAAAAACACATCAGTTATTTCCGAACAGAATTGATATCAAAGTCACTAACTGTGTTCACGATATGTCTGCCGGTCTATTGAAAAAACGGGCCTGCCCGGAAAAGGAGTGGGTTTTGTACGCGGATGAACAAGTTTCAGCTGAGTGAGTTCTTTTTCGGTCTGTTTCTCAGTTTAGCTATCCGATCCGGCCGGTGACTTCAGTCTTAAAATAAACTGTAATGTACTGAACATAGCCAGTAAAATGTAAAAACATCGTGTAATTTTTGTCGATTTACATGTGGCTTCTTGTAAATGTTTTGCTCTTGCAAGACTTTTCCTTTTTTCCATTATAAAAGAGGCCGCTGGTGTGAATACCAGAAGAAAGGCGGCATTTCTATGATATTATAAACTCGATTGCCCCTCAAACTGGTTTGAAAGTATCACGGCATTTTATTATTTAGCTTGTACATATCCAAATCCTTGGCTATTTCTGCCAGTCGACATCTCTCAACCCAGAATAATTAAAAGAAGAATTAAAGGGAAACCTGCTAGGCTAAATAGATTTGCCGCATCTTCTCCAGCGAGCAATAATCTCTAATATCATTCTACTTATCAATACTATAGAAACCCGCGTTGTTCGCCGCCTTATTCGCAGGACTCACCAACAATGTTTCAGTTTGCTTTAGTTGGCTACTTCAAAATCATAGTCATTTATTCAAGGGGATTCCTTTTTGCTTCCGTACACGCGACATTGTTTTATAAAACTGCTATATTCCACGTGAAATGTTTCCGCGTCAGCATTATATTAGTTTTGTCACAGCTCTCTTGTATACACAGCCGCCAAAAACCGACACTAAAAGGCATTCTAATTACTGGTACAAATAAAACAAGAAATCTTTTGCAATAAGCTTTTAGTTAAAATGACAATTTTAAGTTTTTGAGTTATACAGTAGACCTTGCTATAAAGAAACGCCATATATCACTCGACAATGGGCGTAAAACTATTTCAGCAGGCTAAACCAGTTTGTGACCAACTGAGCGAAGTTGAACACGAAAAGTTCATAATAGCTGGTAAACTGGAAAAAGAGCTTTCTTTATATTGGCTAAAGGTATGATGTACTTAAAATGTGCGTCACTCTTCGGTCAAAACATTTTTGCAACAAACCCACCTATATCCATACCAACGAAACCGTAAATCAAACAAAACAATATTGAGCTACATGCGAACAGAAAAACAGCATTTCACCGTACCTGCTGTAAATATTAATCCACGGTAGTGGGCAATTAGCATTCTTATATATTTCTTCCCCGGTTCAAGGTCTAATCCTTTTAATCCACCTGACATTAATTTGTTTTCCAACCGTAGCACTGGCTTTGCGTTTTAATGTTCAAACTAGCCTGCGTAGACAAGCGTCTTCGACGTAGGAGCAAGAGAGCGAAAACACAGGGTTTTCGCGTTTGTGCTCCTGCGCGAAAAATGGGGCGAGGAGGGCGGGACAAACGCGGCGGTGGAGGGAGGGGGGGGGGGGACAGTTTCTTCGCTTTCTTTCGCTCCCCCGAAACGCTTGCCTTAACACACGCTTGTGTCGGGAACCGGATAACATCTTGAAAACTGAACTTTTAGAAAAAGAATGACAACACGATAATCAAGAGACTTTCTTTGGCCCGAGTTTTACTCAACACAAATCAAACTAGCTGGACTGCGTGCTTGCCGCTGTGTTTTCAAAATTTCTCATGACACCGCCCGGCGCGATATGACAGGGCAAGGCCAAGGGCATAGCCAAAACAAACAAAAGTCAAGCCAAGGCAAGCGAAGGCAAGGCAATCAAGTGAAGGCAAGCCAGAACAAGCAGACAATGAAGATAAACACATCCGGTATTTGTATTGTACGGAATTATAACGACACTTATCCAACTGAGTCGCGGCTGGACTAGGGAAGGTGTTTTTCTTATTCAAGGGAAATTTGTACATTCAACTTAAAATTAAGAACTTATTTGATATATTCACTAAGTTGCACATGCCTCAAATAATACGCGCTATAATTTCTAACTTGGCTCCGAAACTTGGGGAATACAACAAAAGAAATAAACTATTCATCTCTCTTGGTGAGATGTCTATTATTTTCAGAGATAATATTGCTATCGGTCTCTTGAGTGTAGCTGAAATTATTGACCAATTTATTGCTAGTTTTCACTGAAAACCTTGCAGATTTTTGCTGAAACGTCTTTTGATCTGTACGATTATTATCAGGTAACGACAGTGAAGTTCAGTTGACCAATATCGTTTCAAAAGTCAGTGCTACGGTTGGAAACACATTGATGTCAGGTGATTAAAGAATTAGACCCTGACCGGGAAATGAAATATATAAGCTTGCTAATCACCCATTGCGCGTGGAATTAATATTTACAGCAAGTACCTGAAATGCTGTTTTTTCTGTTCGCCATGTAGCTCAATATTGTTTGTTTGATTTACGGTTTCGTTGGTATGGATATAGAGGTGGGTTTGTTGCAAAAATAGTTTGGCCAAAGTGTGACGCACAGTTTTCAAGTACATCACTACCGTTAGCCAATATAAAGAAACTCTTTTTTTTTTAGTTTCACCAGTTATAATGAACTTTTCGGGTGTTCAACTTCGCTCAGTTGGTCACAAACTGGTTTAGCCTGCTGAAATAGTTTTTACGAGACCCATTTCGATAACGTGATATATGGCGTTTCTTTATAGCAAGGTCATACTCTATAACTCAAAAGCTTAAAATTGCGAAAGATTTTCTTGTTTTATTTGTACCAGTAATTAGAATGTCTATAAGTGTCGGTTTTGGCGGCTGTGTATACAAGATAGCCTGCGAACAGCTCTCCAGGCGTAAGTCGGAAAAAAAATTGCGCAGGCGATGGTAGTTTCTGGGGAGTCGTGAGGGTCGTGACTGCCGCAACGAAAGCGAGCGAATCCCTCACCATGATCGCTCTGGGCTCGTCCCGCTCGCCCTAGACTACACTGGCTATCTCGCCTTAACCCACACCGAACCGGGAGCCTGTTCGCAGGCTAATACAAGAGAGCTGTGTATCAACAAACTAATATAATGCTGACGCGGAAACATTCACGTGGAATATAGCTTTTGATAAAACACTGTCGCGTGTACGGAAGCAAAAAGGAATCCCCTTGAATAAATGAACAGTGATTTTGTGTAGCCACTAAAGCAAACTGAAACATTGTTGGTGGATGCTTCCTGCGAATAACGCAGGTTCTTTTAGCATTGATTTCTAGTAGATGATATAGAGATTATTGCTCGCTGGAGAAGATGCGTCAAATCTATTTAGCCTAGCAGGTTGCCCTTTAATTCTTCTTACAATTCTTCTGGGCTGAGAGATGTGGACGGGCGTAGATGTAGAGTGTCTCGTCCAGAACTGGATGCAAGGCACAACGACCCAGCCAAGGATTTGGAAGTGTACAAGCTGAATGATGAAATGCTGTGATACTTTCAAACCAGTTTGAAGGGCAATCGAGTTTATAATATCATAGAAATGCCGCCTTCTTCTCACGTAATCACACCAGCGACCTCTTTTGTAATGAATAAAAGGAAAAGTCCTTGCAAGTGCAAAACATTTACAAGAAGCCACATGTAAATCGACCAAAATTACACGCACACGGTGGTTTTACATTTTACTGGCTATGTTCAGTACATCACGTTTATTTTAAGACTATCAAACAAGTCTCGGGCGATAGCTAAACTGCGAAACAGACCGAAACAGAACTCAGCTGAAACGTTAATTCATCCTCGCACAAAACCCACGCCTTTTCCGGACGGCCCGTTTTCCATTCAATAGACGCGTAGACATATCGTGAACACAGAAGTGACTTTGATATCAATTCTGTTCAGAAATAACTGATGTGTGTTTCAGTTTCGGTAGGTTATGTCAAATATTTTATCGCGCCCTTCACCTAAAAACGCGGAAGGAGGACTTTCATTAAGTATACAATACAGTTCCAGGTAGAAGAGTTTTACACGTGTCCAAGTTGCAGTTTATCCGGCCCCATGAATACTGTCAGTGCTGCAATCAAAGAGGAAATGGAACGTTTTAACATACCAAAAAATAAAACCAGCGGGAGCTTCAATTGATTTATTTTAGTTTATAAAACCACTTTGTGGACACCCAGTTGCGACACGCGAGTATAGAGTCAATCTGCATCCGGATAATCTTGCTTTGCTTTCTTGTTGAACAGGTAGAAAATAACAACGCTGTATAAAAATAGAGGCCTCAGTGAACTTTAAAATCGATTAGAATCGGTATAATCAGTTGCTGAGCTATGAAATACCTGTTATTTTCACACGAAGGATATTTTCACGTAAGAGTCGTGAAGCTTACGCGGTCTAAGTGATAGGTAGTTTTTTATACAGTGCTCGTTTGCCAGTATCAAATAACATGTCATTGCAGACGAATAAGGCCCGGTCCACATTCAGGCACCGGAGGAATTTGAAAATGCGGCTTACATGTATTTCTACGGTTAGGCCTACCGTCCACACAATCTGTCACGAAAAGGAGCATTTCTTCAACGCTCTTCAAACCGAGGAATTTGCAGAAAACGCGGCTTTATTTCTGCTTTAGGCCTACTCTCCACACTAATCCGTCACGAAAACGCAGCTTTATGTACGGTTAGGCCTACCGTCCACACTAATCTGTCCACGAAAAACGGATCGTTTTCCTTCAACGCTCTTCAAACAGGGAGGAATTTTGAAAACACCGGCTTTTGCTTTTAGTGTGGACGGAAAACATTTTGAAAACGAAGCTTTTTGAAAATCATGATTTCTATCATGATTTACTATCTCTCTGGCTGTGCTTTACTCAAACGCATATCCAAATGACCGATAAAAGTTCCGTTTTCGAACTTTTCGAATTCCTCCGGCGGTTTAAGAATTGATTCATTAACTCCCGTGAATTTTTAATTAAGTGATCAGCTTTATTTTATTTTCAAAAAATTAATTCCGCTTTAGATTTCACATCCCGAAACCGCCGGATTTTTTGCCCCACTGGAATACTTTTGAATCTAGAGTTTATAGTTTGTTCTTCATCTGCACTAAATGAAAATATTGTCCATAGCAGTAGAAGTCTCTACGTGCAGCAAGTTATATTAGCTAGAAATTAAAAATTTAGGCCCAGAGTGGAAAGCAATAGAACACTTTCTGTGTCAAAGTTCCGTCATGTCTCGCGGTAGATCGGATCTGTCACATACCCCGCTGCATGGCAAGTCGTAAATTAGAAAAATCATTTTTCACGTTTAGGCCTGCCGTCCACAGTAATCCGTCACGAAAACGGAGCCTTTCGAAAAAAGTCTTCAAACCGGTGGAAATAAAAAACGCGAGCTTTCCGTTTTGTGTCAGAACTAGCCTGCGTAGCAAGCGTTTTCGTGGAGCAAAACAAAGAGCGAAGAAAGAGGTTTTTCTGCGTTTTGCCCGCTCAAAAATGGGGCGAGAGGGCGGGCAAAAACGCCGAGTTCTTCGCTCTTTCTTTGCTCCTCTGCTCCACGAAAACGCTTGCTACACAGGCTGTGTCGGAACGTATAACATCTTGATAACGGAACTTTTCGAAGACAATAATGACATCACGATGATCAAGAGATTTCTTTGCACGAGTTTTATTTTAACACAAATCCAAACTGAATGGTACTTGATGCGTTTTCAAATTTCTCATGACACAACCGCGATATGACTGGGCAAGGCAAGCCATGCCAAAACAAACAAAAGTCAAGCCAAGGCAAGGCAAAGCAAATCAAGTGAAGGTAAGCCCGAACAAGCAGACAAGTTAAGATAAACACATCCGGTATTCACGGTATTGTATTGAATTATAATGAACACTCATACAATTGAGTCTGCGGCTGGACTGGAAGGCAATTTTAATCCTGCAAGGGAAATTTGTACATTCGACTTAAAATTAAGATCATATTTAATATATTCACTAAGATGCACAGTGCCTCAAATAATAGGCCCTATAATTCTAACTTGGCGCCGAAACTTGGGGGAATAAAACAAAAGAAATAAACTATTCATCTCTCTTCGGAGAGATTTCTATAATTTTCAGAGTCTGATAATATTGCTATCGGTCTTTTGAGGTGTAGCTGAAATTATTGACCAATTTATCGACTAGTTTTTCACTGAAAATCTTGTATAATTTTCGCTGAAACGACTTTTGATCTGCACGATTATTACTCAGTTTAAACGACAGGAAGTCGTGAACTCGATAAGTTAAAGTTCAGTTGAACCAATATCGTTTCAAAGTCAGTGCTACGGTTGGAAACAAATTAATGTCAGGTGATTAAAAGGATTAGACCCTGAACCGGGGAGGAAATATATAAGAA
>JAHPZR010031119.1:0-10210 GCA_019787425.1 Platygyra sinensis
AGTCCGTGGAAGACAAGGATGAGGTTCAAGAGCCGCCGAAAATGCCTGCTCGTGGACGAAGACGAGCAGTTGCGGCGGAAGCTTATAACCCAAACGAAAATGACACGAGTGCGAAAGCTGTAGTCCACCCCAAAACAGACGAACAATTACAGCGCCTGAAGAAATCGGTCGAGAACATTTTGCTCTTCAAATCATGTGACCGTGAGCAGATGAAGGAACTTCTTGATGCAATGTTCGAGAGGAAAGTTAGCCCCGAAGACGAAATTATTCGCCAGGGAGCGGATGGAGATAATTTCTATGTGATAGATAATGGCGTCTTCGATGTATTCATCGAGAAAGACGGCAAGGAAGTGAAAGTTCACACTTTTAAGGACGCGGGCAGCTTTGGAGAACTTGCTCTCATGTACAACTGCCCTAGAAATGCTACTATCATAGCTAAATCCCAAGGAACCATCTGGGCTCTCGACCAAGCGACATTTCGGAGAATTGTCGTCGGTGCCGCGGCGAGGAAGCGGCAAATGTACGAGGCGCTTCTCGAGAACGTACCCATGTTAGCACAACTACAGGCCTACGAGAGAATGAATTTGGCCGACGCTTTGGAAACAAAGATCTTCGAAGAAGGCCAGTGTATTATAAAACAGAACGACGAGGCGGACTGTATGTATTTTATCGAGCAAGGTACCGTTCGCGTCACGGTTTCAGGCCAAGAAATCTCACATCTAAAGAAAGGAGCCTACTTTGGCGAAGTCGCGCTTGTAACAAAGAACCCGCGTTCCGCCTCTGTGTTCGCGGATGGCGGTGAAGTGAAGTGCGCGTGTTTGAATGTAGACGCGTTCGAGAGGCTTCTAGGACCATGTATGGATATCATGAAACGAAATATTGCACACTACGAGGAACAACGGAAAGCTTTGGGCTTGGATTCTTAACTGGCGATGCTTTGAAGAACATTTTCCAAAACACCTGCTCCACCAGCGACTAGTGGTTTTAAAAGGAAAATCATAGAAAATAATGTAAACAAAAATATCAAACGTTAGCCTTTCTCGTGGTGTTCAGGTGACTGTTTTCTCCGAGAAGGTTATTTACCTTTTTTTTAATTTGGCCAAATTTCCAAACGTAGTTTTATCCAAGCGAGAAATTGTTAATATATTGTGATGAATTCATTGAGGACTAACCGCTCGATAAGAGGCTCGCTAATTATCAATGCAAGATGCCATGTTTTGCATGTTTAATTATCTGAGCTGGTTGTTTTTATCTGTCATGCTGTGTTGATGCCACGTTCTAGCGCTTTCAGTACAGTTTTCTTATTTTCAAAAGATCAGGTCGCGTCCGGCGTGTCTGCGAAGTAAAACAATTCTTGACCTCAGAGTTAAACTTCTTTTATTCGCGAAACCGTGCAGAACTCTTTATCCTAAAAAAAATCATGCGGACAGATATCTAGAGCTAAATAGACTTTGCTCGGAAGATATTATTTTGGTTTGCTCTACATCTGTGAAGTTTATCTGCCCGCAACGAATGACCTTTTGGGCTTCACCGCCTGTTTTAATAATAACCACAGATTAAGGAATCACTTTATCACTGTCACGGATAGATAAGTTAATAGATATAACGTATTGTGTTTTCATTTGCAAGGCGACATTTCCTGCCTGGCTGTACACTTGAGTGTTCCAAATGGCAATTTCCCTTATTTCATGTATATAAATCAATTTCCTTTTCACAGAATGGAATTTATGTTACCAATTAGTGCAGGCTGGAGTGATGATTGAAACTCTCTTGTTGACCCCAAAATTAAAATAATAATGTCTGGCTTTTATTCAAATGATTTGAACCACAGATCTATTTTCTAGCGAAACTGAATATTATATTGTGTGTAATTGACTGACTTGACTAAAAACTACGAAATCTAGACTTGCTGGGTGCTATTAAATCTTTGTTTTGCCGTCTGAGGGTGGTTTTAATTATCGTAATTGCTAATACGTTTCTTTGGGTATTCCTAATTTGTTTAGTGGCCCTACGGGAGAGTGAATGCATACAGATACAGTTATATATTAAATGTACTTTCAAGGGTATTAAAATAGCTCTTGTGAAGTAGAAAAGAAAAGACTGGGGGTACAAGATTTATTTTTACGACAAGGCCTGCATGTTACGTCAACTCTTCAATAATCTCAAGCCTGGCTTTCTCGAAATTCTTCTCGAGCATACTGTGGTCCTGTACAAATAAAACTAAAATAAAATTGAAATATAATATTTTACAAATCTACATTTCGGAAGCAAGATTTTGGGGAGAAATTAGCAAGGGAAGTATTTTCAGGTGCAACATATCGATAACAGAAAATTGTTGCAAGCATACTGATTGCTCGGATATCGTGTTGACCGACTTGTGGACCAGATTTGTAAAGTAGGATTTCAGCGGGATTTGCTGAATGGGAGGGATAACTGATAAGATAAAGCTGTAGTAGGCCTGGAGGTAGCGAAGTTCTTGTATTCGAGGTTAAGCAACGAGTTAGTATTTAGAAATTAGGAGATTATATTGTTAGCTGGAGTTTCCTGTGTGCCCGGGGGGAGTAGACCCTTATACAAAAAGAGAAAACAAACAGCGGTTACAAACATAACAGTAAGGTTTCGCATGGTATATTTAACTTGACGTTTCGTATGTTACAACATACATCTTCAGAAGTGACGGTTACAAAATATGACGAGATTTAAAAAGACAAAAAACTAAAGCGAGGTATTGGTAGCTAGCTAGACAACAATGGAAAAAAGAAACTACATCCGGTGTGAATTAATAAAGAAGGAGATTTTCACTACCGACGTTTTCATTTAGGGCGGGTTTCAAGTCTCGTATTAACAATGTTTCCTTGATTTTACACTGTAAATCACATTGACCACTTGCTAAGATCTCAAAACCCTTATATTGTCTAGATTGGTATGTGCGGCCCCAGAGGGTATGGTTTTTCAGCCGTTTTGGTCATAAATAGGATATTGATTTTGGTCATTTGGGTAATAAAAAGGGTATGGTTTTTGCCTTCTAGTTTTGATATGGGTATGTTTTTAAATAAGAAGCTACTTTTTCATCATTATCGAAAAGACCATCAAAAGAAGCCCTTAACATTGGTCTGAACTAGGGAACTACTTATGAAGCAGGCCTGAAACAATGTCTCGATTTAACAGTCAGGTTATAAATAGGGTATCGAATTTTTGGTCGGGTCATAAACAGAGCAGGGAAAATAGCAGAATGTGGTCATAAAGAGGGTAAGGGCTTCGTAGAAAGCGGGCCGCACACCCCCACCCAATTTTTCTGGGAGTGCCTTCCCCCGGGTATGCATGCCCATATCTTAATCAGTTAACACCGCTCATTCAACTCCTGATTCATCTATCGGTAACTGAGATTTGCATCTAAGACGAAATGCTTCAATTGACTCTTCTTTCACAACAGGACGAAACAGCATCGAGATAAAAACGAGCTTTACTTTGTAGACTTTTTTACTCCTAATGGACCGACACGTCTAAAGTTACAAGTACAATTACCGTAGGAGAGGGGAGATTCAGAAAACAGAAGTTATTAAATGCAATTTGTTTTTTCGCTCTGAATCGTATACTCTTCAATGTGTGTCAAATATCAGTTTCGAATCTCAGTAGACAAATACTGAAAGATTGTTTTAACTAGTCACTACAACCTCTTTTTAGTTCATCGAAATGTCTTAAGCGTCTACTGGTAAGAGGATACCTTCTCAGACCTTCTGAAAAGTGAGTGACCAATTTCGCTCTTCAGTGATCTTGTCTCTCTCCCCTCGTATGCGCTGTTTTGGTCGATGAATCTGTCTCTGTTTATAGTTATAAAAATCAGTTTTTCGTCGAATATAGCAGAGCCTGAAGCGGTTTGAGTGAGTGAGTGATAGCATAGCCTGAACGACAGCTTCCTCGCATGTTTGGCTCAGTGCCAGCCAAGACGAAATCCGCTTGTACTTTCTGAATCCACGTTGGCGTTCTCTCGTCAATTACAAGTTAGATATAAGTTAAACGCGATCAAGGGCTACTAAGCTAAACAAAAGGTATCAGGGGTGTGTCCAAACTGGAAGTACATTTCAGTTGTGTGGGATCTCGATCTTGTAAAAGACGACAGGACAGTGCAAGCGGAAGTGACCTTCAGCATTACGAGTTGTAACTCGTTTACTACACGACGTTAAGTGACCATGCAGTTCGGAAGAATAACAAAAGCTTCATGGACGTCGACTGCTTTTAATACAATCATTCCACCAACGCGCGCTTTGAATATGAGATTGAGGATAGCCAACGGGGTCAACGAGGCGCTTATCGCCGAGTTGGCTGCAATCATCTCATCTCCAACAAACGCTCATGCAATTATAAAATAAAATAAAATTGTGTAATAAGTAGTGTAACAAAGTGAGATATTAACAAGAACAATTAAGGAAGAAGGCGTGACAAACAAACAAACAAAAAATAAAACTATTTAAGCTAAGAAGAGAGACTGATTAATATGAAAGGGATAAATTAAGATGTTTGACTTGGGAATTTAAAGACGGCTGTTCCCAAAGGATCATCATCATCAGCATTATTATTATCATTATCAAAAAGCTAGCTAAACACTCATAATTTCCAGAACTTTCCTTTTCTGACATGACTTTCTCGCAAATTGCCCTTGATCTTGTGGTATGAACTCTAAATTTTCGACCAGTACTGACCCATCATCACTTTTAACAAACACAGAATTTCAGCTATGTATGCCTTTTTCTAACTCTTTAAGTCCTCAATTTTTTTGACTCATTAACAAACAAGGTCACTGACAGTCAACTGGCGTGTCATCCAATACACCCTCCCCTTCCCCGAAACAGAGAAGAGAATATTTGTTTAAAATTAACCGTTGTGCATCACCTTTTTGCGAGTGCGGTCTTGACACTGAATCAGTGAAACACTTCTTTTTGTTTTGCCCCAGGTATGCCGCGCAACGTAATCTTCTCCTTACCTCCGCTGCTAATATTCTAGGTGAAACGTGGTCATCCAGCAGCGATGCTAAAAAACTTAATTTTCTTTTGTACGGCGTTAAATCTGCAAATTATGATATCAACTATGCACTATTTCGCGAAGTCCAGACTTTTATAATCAATACTAATCGCTTTTCGATGGCCACTGTTTAATTGTTTAATTAATACATTTGTAATTATGTAAATTTATTTGTTGTAACTTAGTCTTTGTGTGCTGTTTGTGTCTGTCTGTATTTTTTAGCCTGATTATTGTATTATTGTAAGCCCCCTTGATAAGCCTAGGCGCTTTTGGGGCAAACAATAGAAAATATGTTTAAATAAAAAATAAAAAAAAATAAAAAACAGAAAATAATCCTAGGTTTTTAATGCGCTCATAGAAAAAAAAACTAGGGAAATATACACAGTGAAAACTGCTCCAGTCTTCTAGCATATTTATTCTTGGTGAAACCTGTTTGAAATAGATCAATTTCGATATATTAAAATTCAGCTTCGCACTTAGACTCGTTTTGAAACAGAGACACAAGAGAACTCGGAAAAGGCCTATTCAATTCCCAGAGCCTCAGCACGAGGCTCTGGGGAATAAACCCCACTAAACTCTGTAGTTATTCCCCAGAGCCTCGTACTGAGGTCTGTTGTTTTATGCTGAATTTTAATATATCGCAATTGATCTATTTAAATCAGATTCACTAATCGTTATTCATATCTCATCTTCACCTTCGCACGCGGTAACTACCAAGTGAAGGGAAAGTAAAGTTGCGTTCTTGATTCTTCGTTAATAACCTTCAAGAAACAGTCAACGTGAGGAAAAAATGTTAGTTTTGGACAACGACAAGGAGGCCTTTGTCTTGCTGTGCACTGAAAGGGAAGTGACAAGTGGTTAATGTGCCAGTTGGCAGAGGAGACGAAGACTTGAGAGCACACTGGCCACAGCGTCGAGGTAACTAATTATCGTTTCCTTACATTGAGCCTTCTCTATGCCTGTTGTTTTAAAGACGTTTATTTCAGTTCTTTTGAATATTCGCACCGTATGGTAGAATTCAAACGGTTTGCTTCACTATGTCGAGACCGAATTTAAAGAGATTGCATGCTTGAAGACTGGAGCAGTTTTCACTGTGTATATTTCCCTAGTTTTTTTTTCTATGAGCGCATTAAAAACCTAGGATTATTTTCTGTTTTTTATTTTTTTTTATTTTTTATTAAACATATTTTCTATTGTTTGCCCCAAAAGCGCCTAGGCTTATCAAGGGGGCTTACAATAATACAATAATCAGGCTAAAAAATACAGACAGACACAAACAGCACACAAAGACTAAGTTACAACAAATAAATTTACATAATTACAAATGTATTAATTAAACAATTAAACAGTGGCCATCGAAAAGCGATTAGTATTGATTATAAAAGTCTGGACTTCGCGAAATAGTGCATAGTTGATATCATAATTTGCAGATTTAACGCCGTACAAAAGAAAATTAAGTTTTTTAGCATCGCTGCTGGATGACCACGTTTCACCTAGAATATTAGCAGCGGAGGTAAGGAGAAGATTACGTTGCGCGGCATACCTGGGGCAAAACAAAAAGAAGTGTTTCACTGATTCAGTGTCAAGACCGCACTCGCAAAAAGGTGATGCACAACGGTTAATTTTAAACAAATATTCTCTTCTCTGTTTCGGGGAAGGGGAGGGTGTATTGGATGACACGCCAGTTGACTGTCAGTGACCTTGTTTGTTAATGAGTCAAAAAAATTGAGGACTTAAAGAGTTAGAAAAAGGCATACATAGCTGAAATTCTGTGTTTGTTAAAAGTGATGATGGGTCAGTACTGGTCGAAAATTTAGAGTTCATACCACAAGATCAAGGGCAATTTGCGAGAAAGTCATGTCAGAAAAGGAAAGTTCTGGAAATTATGAGTGTTTAGCTAGCTTTTTGATAATGATAATAATAATGCTGATGATGATGATCCTTTGGAACAGCCGTCTTTAAATTCCCAAGTCAAACATCTTAATTTATCCCTTTCATATTAATCAGTCTCTCTTCTTAGCTTAAATAGTTTTATTTTTTGTTTGTTTGTTTGTCACGCCTTCTTCCTTAATTGTTCTTGTTAATATCTCACTTTGTTACACTACTTATTACACAATTTATTTTATTTTATAATTGCATGAGCGTTTGTTGGAGATGAGATGATTGCAGCCAACTCGGCGATAAGCGCCTCGTTGACCCCGTTGGCTATCCTCAATCTCATATTCAAAGCGCGCGTTGGTGGAATGATTGTATTAAAAGCAGTCGACGTCCATGAAGCTTTTGTTATTCTTCCGAACTGCATGGTCACTTAACGTCGTGTAGTAAACGAGTTACAACTCGTAATGCTGAAGGTCACTTCCGCTTGCACTGTCCTGTCTTCTTTTACAAGATCGAGATCCCACACAACTGAAATGTACTTCCAGTTTGGACACACCCCTGATACCTTTTGTTTAGCTTAGTAGCCCTTGATCGCGTTTAACTTATATCTAACTTGTAATTGACGAGAGAACGCCAACGTGGATTCAGAAAGTACAAGCGGATTTCGTCTTGGCTGGCACTGAGCCAAACATGCGAGGAAGCTGTCGTTCAGGCTATGCTATCACTCACTCACTCAAACCGCTTCAGGCTCTGCTATATTCGACGAAAAACTGATTTTTATAACTATAAACAGAGACAGATTCATCGACCAAAACAGCGCATACGAGGGGAGAGAGACAAGATCACTGAAGAGCGAAATTGGTCACTCACTTTTCAGAAGGTCTGAGAAGGTATCCTCTTACCAGTAGACGCTTAAGACATTTCGATGAACTAAAAAGAGGTTGTAGTGACTAGTTAAAACAATCTTTCAGTATTTGTCTACTGAGATTCGAAACTGATATTTGACACACATTGAAGAGTATACGATTCAGAGCGAAAAAACAAATTGCATTTAATAACTTCTGTTTTCTGAATCTCCCCTCTCCTACGGTAATTGTACTTGTAACTTTAGACGTGTCGGTCCATTAGGAGTAAAAAAGTCTACAAAGTAAAGCTCGTTTTTATCTCGATGCTGTTTCGTCCTGTTGTGAAAGAAGAGTCAATTGAAGCATTTCGTCTTAGATGCAAATCTCAGTTACCGATAGATGAATCAGGAGTTGAATGAGCGGTGTTAACTGATTAAGATATGGGCATGCATACCCGGGGGAAGGCACTCCCAGAAAATTGGGTGGGGGTGTGCGGCCCGCTTTCTACGAAGCCCTTACCCTCTTTATGACCACATTCTGCTATTTTCCCTGCTCTGTTTATGACCCGACCAAAAATTCGATACCCTATTTATAACCTGACTGTTAAATCGAGACATTGTTTCAGGCCTGCTTCATAAGTAGTTCCCTAGTTCAGACCAATGTTAAGGGCTTCTTTTGATGGTCTTTTCGATAATGATGAAAAAGTAGCTTCTTATTTAAAAACATACCCATATCAAAACTAGAAGGCAAAAACCATACCCTTTTTATTACCCAAATGACCAAAATCAATATCCTATTTATGACCAAAACGGCTGAAAAACCATACCCTCTGGGGCCGCACATACCAATCTAGACAATATAAGGGTTTTGAGATCTTAGCAAGTGGTCAATGTGATTTACAGTGTAAAATCAAGGAAACATTGTTAATACGAGACTTGAAACCCGCCCTAAATGAAAACGTCGGTAGTGAAAATCTCCTTCTTTATTAATTCACACCGGATGTAGTTTCTTTTTTCCATTGTTGTCTAGCTAGCTACCAATACCTCGCTTTAGTTTTTTGTCTTTTTAAATCTCGTCATATTTTGTAACCGTCACTTCTGAAGATGTATGTTGTAACATACGAAACGTCAAGTTAAATATACCATGCGAAACCTTACTGTTATGTTTGTAACCGCTGTTTGTTTTCTCTTTTTGTATAAGGGTCTACTCCCCCCGGGCACACAGGAAACTCCAGCTAACAATATAATCTCCTAATTTCTAAATACTAACTCGTTGCTTAACCTCGAATACAAGAACTTCGCTACCTCCAGGCCTACTACAGCTTTATCTTATCAGTTATCCCTCCCATTCAGCAAATCCCGCTGAAATCCTACTTTACAAATCTGGTCCACAAGTCGGTCAACACGATATCCGAGCAATCAGTATGCTTGCAACAATTTTCTGTTATCGATATGTTGCACCTGAAAATACTTCCCTTGCTAATTTCTCCCCAAAATCTTGCTTCCGAAATGTAGATTTGTAAAATATTATATTTCAATTTTATTTTAGTTTTATTTGTACAGGACCACAGTATGCTCGAGAAGAATTTCGAGAAAGCCAGGCTTGAGATTATTGAAGAGTTGACGTAACATGCAGGCCTTGTCGTAAAAATAAATCTTGTACCCCCAGTCTTTTCTTTTCTACTTCACAAGAGCTATTTTAATACCCTTGAAAGTACATTTAATATATAACTGTATCTGTATGCATTCACTCTCCCGTAGGGCCACTAAACAAATTAGGAATACCCAAAGAAACGTATTAGCAATTACGATAATTAAAACCACCCTCAGACGCAAAACAAAGATTTAATAGCACCCAGCAAGTCTAGATTTCGTAGTTTTTAGTCAAGTCAGTCAATTACACACAATATAATATTCAGTTTCGCTAGAAAATAGATCTGTGGTTCAAATCATTTGAATAAAAGCCAGACATTATTATTTTAATTTTGGGGTCAACAAGAGAGTTTCAATCATCACTCCAGCCTGCACTAATTGGTAACATAAATTCCATTCTGTGAAAAGGAAATTGATTTATATACATGAAATAAGGGAAATTGCCATTTGGAACACTCAAGTGTACAGCCAGGCAGGAAATGTCGCCTTGCAAATGAAAACACAATACGTTTATATCTATTAACTTATCTATCCGTGACAGTGATAAAGTGATTCCTTAATCTGTGGTTATTATTAAAACAGGCGGTGAAGCCCAAAAGGTCATTCGTTGCGGGCAGATAAACTTCACAGATGTAGAGCAAACCAAATAATATCTTCCGAGCAAAGTCTATTTAGCTCTAGATATCTGTCCGCATGATTTTTTTTAGGATAAAGAGTTCTGCACGGTTTCGCGAATAAAAGAAGTTTAACTCTGAGGTCAAGAATTGTTTTACTTCGCAGACACGCCGGACGCGACCTGATCTTTTGAAAATAAGA
>JAHPZR010031120.1:0-38222 GCA_019787425.1 Platygyra sinensis
GGTGTATTGGATGACACGCCAGTTGACTGTCAGTGACCTTGTTTGTTAATGAGTCAAAAAAATTGAGGATTAAGAGTTAGAAAAAGGCACACATAGCTGAAATTCTGTGTTTGTTAAAAGTGATGATGGGTCAGTACTGGTCGAGAATTTAGAGTTCATACCACAAGATCAAGGGCAATTTGCGAGAAAGTCATGTCAGAAAAGGAAACTTCTGGAAATTATGAGTGTTTAGCCAGCTTTTTGATAATGATAATAATAATGCTGATGATGATGATCCTTTGGGAACAGCCGTCTTTAAATTCCCAAGTCAAACATCTTAATTTATCCCTTTCATATTAATCAGTCTCTCTTCTTAGCTTAAATAGTTTTATTTTTTGTTTGTTTGTTTGTCACGCCTTCTTCCTTAATTGTTCTTGTTAATATCTCACTTTGTTACACTACTTATTACACAATTTCATATTATTTCTCATTTTACTACTGACGTGAGATAATGGTAGATAATTTTCTTCTTTATGCGGTGTTTTGGATGTTAAAAAGTGTTTGTCACACGGCAGATTAGCCGAGTATTCTGACTTAATATAGCAAGGTAAATTGATTTACAGTTTTTTTGAAAAAAAGCCCTCTTTTATATTTCATCTGCATCAGGTTTATGTAAGTTTATATTTAGACAGATGTTTAAACACGGTTCCTTGCATGGCCAAGAGTTATATTTGCGATTTAGTAAATAAATATCCAGGGTTAGTGAGGTTAATTCCGGCAACATGAAACAGCAAAATAGTTCTACTTCTTTTTAATTCGACCGACTAGAATTGAAATCAGAGTGATACTTCAATACACTGGATATAGATAAGTTTATAACATAGATTGGACCCTGCGCGCGCTCTGATTGGTCAAAAACCTATGTTTTATCAGAGTATAAAACATAGAAAAAGCGTTTTTTATTGTTTTGCGCACGTAAAATCTATATCATAAAGCAAATGAAGCCCAAGCCGTGCATTACACTGTGATATAAACACTCCAGTCATCTGAGAACACTCGAGAAATGTAGAAAACTCTCGCCTGCGGCTCGTGCTTTCTACATTTCCCTCGTGTTCTCAAATGCCTGTCGTGTTTTATCACAGTGTAATACACGGCTTAGGCTTCTTTATTTGTTAAATATTTCGCTTGACCTGTGCAAAAATTACGCTTAGATTAGGACTGGAGAATTTCAAAGGTGTCTCGTGTGTGAGTTAACATAGCGTCGACAAAAAATTCATTCGTTGACTCTACCTCAGTGGAAAAGTTTGTGGCATAGGTGGGTCACGGACCAGCCGCAATCAGAGGGAGAGAGGGAGGGAGAGGGAGAAGGTATTCTCGATTTCACGAACTTTTTGTTATTGTGGGTGCTGTGCACTCTAATTGATTTTCACTTTCATTTTAATACATAGATTCTTCAGGTCTTCTCGCTTTTATTGACAATTAGCGGCTCTTAACTGACGTCTTTATTCCTACATATATTTCGTGTATTTTACAACAAGCAATCTGGGCGATGATGTGAAGAGTATTTCTTTTCGTTGACATGGTAGCGTTCGCCTTCATTACATAGCGATGTCATATTCGAAAGAACAGCGCCATTTTGAAGGGTAACAGTTTTCATCCCCAGAAGTAATTCGTAAAAATATTTAAAGAGGTATGATTATCGGATTCCTTGTCGCCAAAATAAAAGGTAAAATTATGCGAGTCGGTGACATAATTAAAGGGATTTGACAAGAACTACCAAGAAAAATAACAATGAAAGTTAAAAACAGTGACGCTCACTCCTTATAATCATGTAACGTTACTACTGTTTGCTCGGTCGTTTCAGACTCGCCTCACTTCGTCTGAAATAATAACAAACGGGAGAAAAAACGCCAAAACATCTGCTCAGTGACTTCTCGTTTATTGTATTATACAAACAAGGCGCGGCCCCTCATGATAAATTACTGTCGTCGCATGAAGGTCTTCGCAGATTGAAAAGAAAATTAAAATGCTATGGCCTCCGTGTAAACTGATTTAGTGGTCTCCTCGGAGCCGATCAATCGCGCCGGCGGTGTAAATTATATTTTCACTGACCTTTTTAGCGAGGCTTTGTCTAGGTGTTGAAAGCTCATTTGGTTAAAACTGACATCAAGACCAGTTTGTGTTTTTTAATTAAAAGTCGCCCCCACTCAATCTCTCTTGCGTAACTGAAACTCAGTAAATTTACTTCGAAAAGGTTAGAAGCTCTGAGAGACAAATTGGACTTCCTGGAAAGCAATCTCCTGTTGGGAATAGTCTCTTTTTAACTAAACATCTTAAGTAGAAAGAAATGTCAGACGACATATATTTACGAACAACTTGATGTGATATTTTAACAAAGAAAGAACAGCTTTCCATACATTAAGACAGACAAGTGCGGCTAAGTCACAGCCATTCGGCAGATTCAGGTGTTTTCTAAATTTATTCTCGTCCAACTGAGCACATCGTAAGTGATTTGTTTTTAGCATTTTTGCCCCTGGGTCCAAAATCGGCTTGGAAGCGTGTACTTTAATTTCGGTTTTTCGCGGTATGTTTCTGCGTTTACTGTCAGTTCTCAATGCATCTCAGTAAGGAGCGGGAGGACATCGGGAAAACGAATTTCATGCTGAGCGTTGTTATAATTTGTCTTTTTCGTACCAGCTGCTGGCAGCTTTTCAACATTTAGCCCTTGTATGTTCCACTTTGAATTCCTTGAGTTACCAAAGAAACCCTTAAATTTTCTTCCTTTTATATTTTATTTACATGTACTAGTTCTTGGTATTTTCAACTGAAGATTGCACTGGGATCCAACGAAAAATGTACCACTTGACTTTAAAATTAATTCATACGACTTCATTAAATATTCCGTATGGGTTTTCCTTCCCTTCGTTTCTACTGTACACCATTAGGATTTACACAATGCTAGAAAAAAAGAGAAGAGTAGAAAATTAAAAATCCCCATAAGTAGGAGATACTTCATGACATGCAATGGCTCGGACGTTTTTTATTAACCAAACTTATGCAATGAAAGCTGTCTTTTTTCCGTGATAAACGTGTCTTTGATACTGTCAGTAAATTTTGCAAGACAAAACAACTTTTTTCCAAGTTGTCTTTGGTAATTTATGGCTATTTTAACAATATCCACAAAAATCAGATCGAAATCTTTCCTCTGATACCAATCTCGCCGCGGCTGGTTTGTGAAAATTTATTTCCTAGTTAACAGTTACTAACAGCCTACTTAAAAAAAAAACCGGGATATTCAGTCCAGAGAATTATTTGTCCCCACTGTGAAATATTGTTATATTTTGAGCCGTCAGTCACACAATTGTCTTGTTGAATTACCATAAGGTTGACAGTTAATTTTGTATTCCGTGCCACCCGGAGTTCTCAAACCTTAGCTCATTAGCATAATGCTTCAAATAGGCGGACTTGGTTTGTTTACAAAGTGTTTCACCTTTGGAAAAAGAAATACTTATTTTGGGTTTCACTTGTCGAAGACTTTTTAAATCATTTAACCACTCGGTAGAAATATGAGATCTGTTATGAGACAGGTCAAATAACACGGGGAAATAAATACGCAACATTTCGGTCGAGGAAATAACATCTATTGCTTTTTCTCGCACTTTGAGGTGGTGACGTCACCTGTTACGAGAAATTATAATGCAGGGAGAATAATAAAGCCCACCAAAAAGGAGTGACAGCTGTTTAAATTCAAACCGCATAGAAAAGAGTTTTCTTTCGAAAATCTCCTCGAAGACGGAGATTTTCTTTTACTTAATTTAATACGGGCTTGTTTGAAAACACGCTGGATTCAACGCAAGTCACACTCAAACAAAGAACATACGGTTATTGGTGGATCAGACTTATCCCTTGTGTCGATTCTCCAGCGCGTAAGGTTTGGGCGCGTTGCCTAGAGGCGAACACAAACTAGAGATGTGTAAACTCGAAGGTAGCGTCGAAAACGCGAGCAGTAAATTGATACCGGAGAATGGAAACCACCGTTCAGTTTTCTATTCCCCCAGGGCTAACTGATCTACTCGAGGAATTTGTGGTCAAGTGCATACAGGAGAATCCAAGCGATTTGGTGGACTTCGCAGCTGATTACTTCAACATGTTGCGATTAGGAAGAAAGAAGAAGGACAGCAAAGCCGGAAAAGAATCGGCTACGTCGAAACCAGAGAAAAAGGAGTCCGTGGAAGACAAGGATGAGGTTCAAGAGCCGCCGAAAATGCCTGCTCGTGGACGAAGACGAGCAGTTGCGGCGGAAGCTTATAACCCAAACGAAAATGACACGAGTGCGAAAGCTGTAGTCCACCCCAAAACAGACGAACAATTACAGCGCCTGAAGAAATCGGTCGAGAACATTTTGCTCTTCAAATCATGTGACCGTGAGCAGATGAAGGAACTTCTTGATGCAATGTTCGAGAGGAAAGTTAGCCCCGAAGACGAAATTATTCGCCAGGGAGCGGATGGAGATAATTTCTATGTGATAGATAATGGCGTCTTCGATGTATTCATCGAGAAAGACGGCAAGGAAGTGAAAGTTCACACTTTTAAGGACGCGGGCAGCTTTGGAGAACTTGCTCTCATGTACAACTGCCCTAGAAATGCTACTATCATAGCTAAATCCCAAGGAACCATCTGGGCTCTCGACCAAGCGACATTTCGGAGAATTGTCGTCGGTGCCGCGGCGAGGAAGCGGCAAATGTACGAGGCGCTTCTCGAGAACGTACCCATGTTAGCACAACTACAGGCCTACGAGAGAATGAATTTGGCCGACGCTTTGGAAACAAAGATCTTCGAAGAAGGCCAGTGTATTATAAAACAGAACGACGAGGCGGACTGTATGTATTTTATCGAGCAAGGTACCGTTCGCGTCACGGTTTCAGGCCAAGAAATCTCACATCTAAAGAAAGGAGCCTACTTTGGCGAAGTCGCGCTTGTAACAAAGAACCCGCGTTCCGCCTCTGTGTTCGCGGATGGCGGTGAAGTGAAGTGCGCGTGTTTGAATGTAGACGCGTTCGAGAGGCTTCTAGGACCATGTATGGATATCATGAAACGAAATATTGCACACTACGAGGAACAACGGAAAGCTTTGGGCTTGGATTCTTAACTGGCGATGCTTTGAAGAACATTTTCCAAAACACCTGCTCCACCAGCGACTAGTGGTTTTAAAAGGAAAATCATAGAAAATAATGTAAACAAAAATATCAAACGTTAGCCTTTCTCGTGGTGTTCAGGTGACTGTTTTCTCCGAGAAGGTTATTTACCTTTTTTTTAATTTGGCCAAATTTCCAAACGTAGTTTTATCCAAGCGAGAAATTGTTAATATATTGTGATGAATTCATTGAGGACTAACCGCTCGATAAGAGGCTCGCTAATTATCAATGCAAGATGCCATGTTTTGCATGTTTAATTATCTGAGCTGGTTGTTTTTATCTGTCATGCTGTGTTGATGCCACGTTCTACCGCTTTCAGTACAGTTTTCTTATTTTCAAAAGATCAGGTCGCGTCCGGCGTGTCTGCGAAGTAAAACAATTCTTGACCTCAGAGTTAAACTTCTTTTATTCGCGAAACCGTGCAGAACTCTTTATCCTAAAAAAAATCATGCGGACAGATATCTAGAGCTAAATAGACTTTGCTCGGAAGATATTATTTTGGTTTGCTCTACATCTGTGAAGTTTATCTGCCCGCAACGAATGACCTTTTGGGCTTCACCGCCTGTTTTAATAATAACCACAGATTAAGGAATCACTTTATCACTGTCACGGATAGATAAGTTAATAGATATACGTATTGTGTTTTCATTTGCAAGGCGACATTTCCTGCCTGGCTGTACACTTGAGTGTTCCAAATGGCAATTTCCCTTATTTCATGTATATAAATCAATTTCCTTTTCACAGAATGGAATTTATGTTACCAATTAGTGCAGGCTGGAGTGATGATTGAAACTCTCTTGTTGACCCCAAAATTAAAATAATAATGTCTGGCTTTTATTCAAATGATTTGAACCACAGATCTATTTTCTAGCGAAACTGAATATTATATTGTGTGTAATTGACTGACTTGACTAAAAACTACGAAATCTAGACTTGCTGGGTGCTATTAAATCTTTGTTTTGCCGTCTGAGGGTGGTTTTAATTATCGTACCATGTGTAATTGCTAATACGTTTCTTTGGGTATTCCTAATTTGTTTAGTGGCCCTACGGGAGAGTGAATGCATACAGATACAGTTATATATTAAATGTACTTTCAAGGGTATTAAAATAGCTCTTGTGAAGTAGAAAAGAAAAGACTGGGGGTACGAGATTTATTTTTACGACAAGGCCTGCATGTTACGTCAACTCTTCAATAATCTCAAGCCTGGCTTTCTCGAAATTCTTCTCGAGCATACTGTGGTCCTGTACAAATAAAACTAAAATAAAATTGAAATATAATATTTTACAAATCTACATTTCGGAAGCAAGATTTTGGGGAGAAATTAGCAAGGGAAGTATTTTCAGGTGCAACATATCGATAACAGAAAATTGTTGCAAGCATACTGATTGCTCGGATATCGTGTTGACCGACTTGTGGACCAGATTTGTAAAGTAGGATTTCAGCGGGATTTGCTGAATGGGAGGGATAACTGATAAGATAAAGCTGTAGTAGGCCTGGAGGTAGCGAAGTTCTTGTATTCGAGGTTAAGCAACGAGTTAGTATTTAGAAATTAGGAGATTATATTGTTAGCTGGAGTTTCCTGTGTGCCCGGGGGGAGTAGACCCTTATACAAAAAGAGAAAACAAACAGCGGTTACAAACATAACAGTAAGGTTTCGCATGGTATATTTAACTTGACGTTTCGTATGTTACAACATACATCTTCAGAAGTGACGGTTACAAAATATGACGAGATTTAAAAAGACAAAAAACTAAAGCGAGGTATTGGTAACTAGCTAGACAACGATGGAAAAAAGAAACTACATCCGGTGTGAATTAATAAAGAAGGAGATTTTCACTACCGACGTTTTCATTTAGGGCGGGTTTCAAGTCTCGTATTAACAATGTTTCCTTGATTTTACACTGTAAATCACATTGACCACTTGCTAAGATCTCAAAACCCTTATATTGTCTAGATTGGTATGTGCGGCCCCAGAGGGTATGGTTTTTCAGCCGTTTTGGTCATAAATAGGATATTGATTTTGGTCATTTGGGTAATAAAAAGGGTATGGTTTTTGCCTTCTAGTTTTGATATGGGTATGTTTTTAAATAAGAAGCTACTTTTTCATCATTATCGAAAAGACCATCAAAAGAAGCCCTTAACATTGGTCTGAACTAGGGAACTACTTATGAAGCAGGCCTGAAACAATGTCTCGATTTAACAGTCAGGTTATAAATAGGGTATCGAATTTTTGGTCGGGTCATAAACAGAGCAGGGAAAATAGCAGAATGTGGTCATAAAGAGGGTAAGGGCTTCGTAGAAAGCGGGCCGCACACCCCCACCCAATTTTTCTGGGAGTGCCTTCCCCCGGGTATGCATGCCCATATCTTAATCAGTTAACACCGCTCATTCAACTCCTGATTCATCTATCGGTAACTGAGATTTGCATCTAAGACGAAATGCTTCAATTGACTCTTCTTTCACAACAGGACGAAACAGCATCGAGATAAAAACGAGCTTTACTTTGTAGACTTTTTTACTCCTAATGGACCGACACGTCTAAAGTTACAAGTACAATTACCGTAGGAGAGGGGAGATTCAGAAAACAGAAGTTATTAAATGCAATTTGTTTTTTCGCTCTGAATCGTATACTCTTCAATGTGTGTCAAATATCAGTTTCGAATCTCAGTAGACAAATACTGAAAGATTGTTTTAACTAGTCACTACAACCTCTTTTTAGTTCATCGAAATGTCTTAAGCGTCTACTGGTAAGAGGATACCTTCTCAGACCTTCTGAAAAGTGAGTGACCAATTTCGCTCTTCAGTGATCTTGTCTCTCTCCCCTCGTATGCGCTGTTTTGGTCGATGAATCTGTCTCTGTTTATAGTTATAAAAATCAGTTTTTCGTCGAATATAGCAGAGCCTGAAGCGGTTTGAGTGAGTGAGTGATAGCATAGCCTGAACGACAGCTTCCTCGCATGTTTGGCTCAGTGCCAGCCAAGACGAAATCCGCTTGTACTTTCTGAATCCACGTTGGCGTTCTCTCGTCAATTACAAGTTAGATATAAGTTAAACGCGATCAAGGGCTACTAAGCTAAACAAAAGGTATCAGGGGTGTGTCCAAACTGGAAGTACATTTCAGTTGTGTGGGATCTCGATCTTGTAAAAGACGACAGGACAGTGCAAGCGGAAGTGACCTTCAGCATTACGAGTTGTAACTCGTTTACTACACGACGTTAAGTGACCATGCAGTTCGGAAGAATAACAAAAGCTTCATGGACGTCGACTGCTTTTAATACAATCATTCCACCAACGCGCGCTTTGAATATGAGATTGAGGATAGCCAACGGGGTCAACGAGGCGCTTATCGCCGAGTTGGCTGCAATCATCTCATCTCCAACAAACGCTCATGCAATTATAAAATAAAATAAAATAAATTAAATAAACGTCAAAACGCTCTGAAATACTACTTGCATGTGTGCCATATTTGTAGAGCGTGGTTTAATTATATTCATTTTATGAGTGCATGCGAGATCCTACGCAAACTTGTAAATGACTCTCGCGCCCTATCAATCCATTTTTGACCTTAACTCGCCCACACTGCCCACGATAACCAGACTGATTAACAAAGACCGGTACTTTGCTCCTTTTTAACTCGTTAATTGAGATAGCAAGTTTACGAGTTATTGTTGTTCTCGAGTAATCACGAGGAAAGAAAGGTTTAAATCACTTACTGGTGGCTTTCGACACACGTCTCTGAAATGAAAGAGAAAATTCGTGTCCCGAGCAGGATTCAAACCCTCGTATCCCTGCAACACTAGTCGAGCGTGATTTCCACTACACCATTAGGTCACCACATTTGATTTGTGGCAACTTTATTGATATGAGTAGATCGATATCGAACGCGGCCAATCCGAGTGAGCACGATCCTGCATGTTATCCGTATCCACGACATCTTTCGTCGCAGGTGGAGCGCCAATCAATCAACCAAGCCCACACGAGGAAAAGTTGAAGTCCAAAATTGTGATGGGGTTTTTATCGTTAAGATGTAAACTCTATCAACCTGCGACACCTATTAATAAGCACTTAATGACTGGCCTCAAGGGAAACAGTAAGTTTTGTTTCCCCAAGACCCTCAATGTTTCCCGAGGCGAAGTCGAGGGAACATTGAGGTCGAGGGGAAACAAAACTCACTGTTTCCCGCGGGGCCAGTCATTAAGTGTTTTGTTATACCTGCAAACCCAAAAGTAAAAAAAGACTTCGAAGAACTCATGAATCGTTTGCTTTACGCCGGCTGGCTTATAAATTTGCCGTGGTTTCAAGAAGCACGACCTTATCACGTGCGAGTCGAAAGTTCATGTTGTTGTTTTCCGAGGGAGTTAGTGAGTTTTGACCCACGGCGCGTGACACGTTTTCCTCCAATCACAAAACTCATTTGAGTTGGGAGGTGTAACAAAGCGACTCGCACGTGATCAGGTCGTGCTTCTTGAAACCGCGGCAAATTTGTGAGCCAGCCGGCTTGAAGAAAACGATTTTTTCGTAGTTTTTTGTACTTTTGAGTGGGAGGTATAACAAAACACTTAATGACTGGTCCCCCGTTTCCCCTCGACCTCAATGTTTTCCTCCACTTCGCCTCGGGAAACGTTGAGGGTCTCGTGAAAACAAAACTCCCCGTTTCCATTGGGGCCAGTCATTAAGTGCTTATTAATAATAATAATAATAATAATAATAATAATAATAATAATAATAATAATAATAATAATAATAATAACATTTATAATGCGCAAATTCCATATAATGATCAAATGCGCATGACAAGATTAAAAACGGAATAAAAAGTTTATTGAAGCCGTGCAGTGTATTACTCTGTTTTACATTTTTACAGAGTCTCATTTAGCCCCGTGACCTTGCCATTTGAGTTAAAACTAAAGTGTCGATTAATAGAATCAACTTACTAATCACCCACAGAATCAACCGAATAATCAGCCTTTGTTCTCGACTAATATTCAGTAGTTACCGGGAATACAAGTATGTCTGGCCCAATCACGATACAAAGTAGTGTATGGTGTATCATACAGCTTAAAACAAAAACCCAAAATCGCTGAAGAGAAATTATTAACAACATACATACCTGATAGGTAGCGTGCAATAAGTTGTTTGTACGTGTCCATTCGAAAAAAAAACAGCAAAACAATTAATACTTCTCGGTATTTTTCAAAAGGAGTGAAGGATACGGTTACCTTACACTCTTAAAACACTCTTTTAAAAGTTTGTAGGCAAATATATACTTGTAAGTAGTTTACTTAAACTTTTCTTAGCAAAAACAAACTGACATATATGAAGACGTGTGATTTTTACTTATTAGCTTTGTACTTAAGCTTAAAGTTAAGTTTGAATATGGAGGTCCAGTTGTTGAGTAGTATTCTCAAAAATTTGTAATTATTCATCATCTTGGACATCACTTTGCTTTTGGCGCTGGCTGCATTTATAACGAGTCCCACTCACCCTTACTATAGTCAATAATTCATTTCCACCGTGAAAACGTCCAAATAAAAGTCAATTATTGATGCAGTAATGAAAATTTGATCGAACCAACTGGAAACAAACCTTGTATTTTTTGCAGTCGCCCAGCGATGCCACTGAAAGGCTAAAATGTCTGTTTTAGTGAGAAAATTTTTAAATGCTGACACCAGAAGAAACGTAACAAGAGACACTGAATCAAGCATTTTCTTTTCATGCTACTTTCTAACTTAAACTACCTATGGTAAGGGTAAAATGTCGAGGATAGCGGTTTTTCTTTACTTCGTTTCCCTTATGGCATGTTCGGCTCTCACTACAAAAAAGAAGATTCGCGATATCAAGATAGGTGAGTGATAAAAAAAAAAGTTTCGACAGTAAATTAAATGCTCAAAATTCCTCTTGGAAAAAGTAAACATATTTTTGACGCTGTCTTTTGTTCCGTAAGATTTTGACTTCCTTGTAGACTCATTTATTATAAATGAACCATTTATGGTAAATATGATGCTGTTGATCATTCAACTCGGTATTTTTTTTTTTTTTGAAATGTTGTTGAATCGAAACTTAAGCATTTCCCGTCAAGTTTAACTGAGAATCACACATGGAGCCTTAATCTCGTTCATTGAGGAAAGATCTTCATCATCTGAATCGCTTCAGACATTATTTTATGGATAAAATCGATCAATTTATAGGTACGCTCTTTAGGTGGACCTATGGTAGTTATTATTCCGGAGAAGAAATGGGTATTTTTACTGGGCTGTGCAGACATGTTGAGCCCTTGCAAGAATGATCGATGAGTGAGTTGTTACAAGAGGCAGTTTGCTATCTAATAATCAGTGTCCAAAAAAAAATTAGAATGTGGGTTTTTTTTCATGGTTATAAACGAGATAAAAACTGAATCGACAATGATCACGAGAAAGACCCTCTCCCAGTTGCGTTTGCCTCCGATTCAAATGCACGTTCATTTCTACTCCATTCTGGGACTACGATTCCCGAATGGCTGCAAGAGTTGAGGAAGAACTATGTGGCCCGTTAAAATGTATTTAACGTCAGGCTGATACCTTCTAGATTCTCTCGCTGTTTGTTAAGAATAATTTTTTTGATTAGCCGATTAATTACCTTTTACACGCCCTATTTTTATATATAACTATATGTCTAATAAGTAATTTATATAATACAATTTG
Organism: Platygyra sinensis; assembly: GCA_019787425.1. Classification (NCBI taxonomy): domain Eukaryota; kingdom Metazoa; phylum Cnidaria; class Anthozoa; order Scleractinia; family Merulinidae; genus Platygyra; species Platygyra sinensis. The sequence goes on from JAHPZR010031120.1 coordinate 11,856, forward strand.
CACTGTTTTTTCCCCCGTGTTATTTCAGTTTAATGTCTATACGCCAGTTAATTTAACGTGGCAGTGACCAACTCAAAAGCCTTAACTACTTTGGTAACTGCGCACATTTCACTTTCTATGTATTGTTATTGTTTTTAGTTATCGATAAAGTATTATTTATTTAAGGTTTTTTTTACTGTAATTAATGCTTGTGTTGATCTGGATGTTCAGGAACGCTACACCGCGAGGAAACAGAGAGCCTTCTTCACGCCTTAAAATACGTCTTTGATTACGTTCTTCCAAGAAAGCTACAGTTAGAATCACTCAGGTTCAGTTTGATTCATGTCAAGGTTGATGGCAAAGATCTTCTTTCCAAGGGTATGCAATGAACATGTCAAGATTTCGCTCATTTTCGCCACTTGTTGCATTGTCTGTGATTTTCATTTTGCTTGAAAATCACGGTTTAAAAGCCAACTCCTTTTTGAGTGTCTCATGGATATATGATTTTTCTGTTTTCTTTCATATGTAGAAGTGATAACTGCACTGTCCAAAGTTGTAACCATCATCGACCTGGCGTGTGAGAACAACGAGGCTTTAGCTCTGAGTTCCCTAATTTATGTCCCGATAATAAAGGTGGACGCCTTAGAAGATAACTCTGCTCACAAGTTCTCTATGTCTATGAGACCGTCATATCATGTCGCAAGTCAGGCCTTGTTTGATATCATGGATTTCTTTGAGTTCTCCAGAGTAGCAGTGGTGTATGATGGTACTTTGATTTAGATATATAGTATATAGTATAACCGCGTAGCACCCGTGAAATAGGAAATGATATTTTTTAATATGTTTGGGTGCCAGAAGTAGGCAATACTGCCGATACACCAACTCCCCCTGAGCTATTACCCCTTCAAAGGAAATTTGGGAGCCCCCACAGGTCAAACAAAATTTAACCTCGGTGGGGTTTGAGCCCACGACCTCCGGAATAGATCTTCCGATGCTCTACCGACTGAGCTACGAGGCCAATACGGGAGCAGGTCGGGGGTAATTTAGGTAGTGAGTCGCGGTAAATGCTCAAATGAGATAGATAGTTTGGTTAGGAAATTTAAAGCCCGGTTACCCTGTTGAATGATGGGAGCAATGTCAAAGATGTACAATCCGTCCATTCGCACTCAAAATGTTTGCACGCTGTACTATTACAAAAGTCCGTGCAATAACTCTAACGTTTCGTCACGATCTGTAAAACCAGGATCAATAGAACTGTAAGACCCGAGTGTCAATAGCACTGATAAACTACAAGTTCCATTTCAAGGTCATCATACTCGGTATCCATCACACTAAGAGCTTTGGAATGATGATAATTGTGTCAGTCTACTGTGGTGCGTTGCTTGTGAGAATAGCACCCGGCGATGCATAGCAACAATTTGCCCATTTGCGCCCGGAGGGGGGGGGGGTACTCCCTTATAAGGGCTTAATGGGGACGTGCGGCCAGCCAGGGTATGTTTTTCGGGATTTTTGTCTTAAAAAGGTATCGAATTTATCATTTTTTGTCTTAATCAGGGTATCGCTTTATCAATTTTTGTCTTAAATGGGATATCTTTTCTTGGACGACAAATTGCAAAATTTTTACAAGCTCTTCTAAATTAACATTAACTTCCTTTGACTTTGGCATTGATACCAGGCACATTAAATTTCCATTGATTACACAACAAGAAAGACACACAATTTGTAACCGCAACTTTTAATTTATGTCTTAAACAGGGTATCAAAAATCGGAATTCTGTGTTAAACAGGGTAGGAAAATCAGCGATATTTGTCTTAAACAGGGTCAGGGTATGAGGGGCCGGGCCGCACCTCACCACTCAGGGATATATCGAGTAGCCCCCCCCTCCCCGGGCATTTGCGCATCTCGTTGGAAAGACTTGCTATACAAATGAGAACATGTCTTGTCCAAGGAAACAAAGTTATAGAACAGTTTCTTTGCTAAAACTCGCAATGAACTGTTTTCACCACATTTGCTATGCATGCCACATTTAATTCCGTCTCTAAAAGTATGAAACATTACTACGTGATTGATTTATTTTGTCTAATATTATTTATTTTATATTTCAGCCCGGAAAACCAGAGAAGCGTCATACTTTTACGCCAAAGCGCAGCGCTGGCCCCGGTTTAAGATTGAAATGATACCCGAACTTATTGTCACCGACAAAAATCAGACAAGGCACGCTCTTACTGCACTACGCAAGTCGCATATCAAAGAAATCATCTTGTTTTGCGATCATAGAGACCTGCCTGACATTATGAATGAGGTACCGTGCAATTGTTGTTCGTTATTCCAGTCACTGGGACCGAGGGACGTACACTAATTATCTCTAGGGCCATGCCATGAGACCTAAAGTCTAAGTGTATGAGTGTGTTGACATTTGAATTAAAGCAGGGTTCGTACAGGTCATGGAAAACCTGGAAAGTCATGGAATTTTACAATTTCATTTTCCAGGCCTGGAAAGTCCTGAAATTTAGGTGTAGGTCATGGAAAGTCATGGAAAATCAGTATGTTTTCTATGAATGAAAGGCATTAAGATCCAAAGTTGAAAAATTAACTGGCAAGTCCAAAAATCAAATGTAATTTCAGATGAATAAATGATTGTTTTGACACTACTACCGGAGGGAAATAGCTTAACTTAGGTCATGGAATATTTCAAAAAGTCATGGAAAAAGTCATGGAAAGTCATTGAATTTTGACAGGTCATAAGTGTACGAACCCTGTAAAGGGGCTCAGTCACGGTTATACGGTTTGAAAAGTTTAGCTAAACTTTTCAAATTCGTTGTTTGCAATCCGTGTCAATCTTCTCCATCCTTAACCATCCTTGTTCCTTATGGTTTATTATTATCTCTTCGATGTTTTTCTATCTTTATAAAGTGTTATTTTCAGATTTACTTCAATTTAACGGTAATTTTGTCGATGCTCAAAATAACTCAAAATACCGTGACTGAGCTCCTTTAAGGAAACATCAACAACCTGACGATCGTTGTCGTAACTTTGTCCCGGTTATTGCTTTCGTTTTAAGTGACGCTCCGGCTAAGATGGATAGCGAAAGTCATAGGGCGGCGGCAACAGGAGCCGTTAGTAGCTGATGAGCAGAAACATGATCATTGAATTAATTAATTAATTAATTAATTAATTATAGCTATTTAGCTAATAAAGTAACTCAGGCTGAGTTACTTTATTAGCTAAATAGCTATAATCGCGAAGTTCAAATGTTTTATAAAAATTTGGGACACCTGGACTCGTGAGATCGATTGCCTAGATAATAATAACAGGATAGCTTTGTTATCACATAATAAGAGTTAAAAGGAATATAGGATAAGCCTCTAGATTAAAAGCGCTGTCAGCCATAATTCCGCCATAGACGTTCTAATGCTTATAGTCTGCATTAATAGAGAATTTTTGGATCAATATCAGTATCTGGGCAACTGCGCACCTACCCGTCCCCTAACCCAACATGTTATAATAAGTTACAGTAAGTTAGTGTTACTGTTGGGTTAGGGGAGGGGTTGATGCGCAGTTGCCCAGATACTGATAAAAGCTAAAAAAAAAAGGTTTGCTAAAACGTATGCTTTTACAGGCATAATCTATTAATGCATTATTAGAAAAAAGATAAATTAATAATGAAATAAAAAAGAAAGCCTCAATTAAATGGCCTTTCATGGGATCACGAAAGAATATCTGACTTCTTTAACTGAATACTGATCAAGACTGTTATTCACTTCATCTCATTTTGTTATTCTAGGCGCTGTTTGTTGGAATAAATGACAAGGAATATCGGTGGATTACTTCTGACCTGGTAATGTATTATCGTGATATACGAGCTTTTCGATGAATGGTTTAATACATAGACTGAAATATGCATCAAAATAAAACTAGACAAACGGACAAATAATTTAGATACTAAAACCTTTCCGAGCTCAGTGGCTCAACAAAAGCGACATTGTACTCCAGTGTCCATAGTTTCAGAGTATGAAATGGTTTGAGCATCGCTACTCCACCCTCCAGCTCCCCTGACTAAGATGCTGGTCTATCGACGGAGGCGCTAACATTCTTGTAGTGTTGCCCTAAAAGGTGAAGAAAGGCACTTTGAGCGTAAAGTGCACGACAGAGAGCTCAATACAATGAACCCACTGGGGGCTTAAGCCCAGACAGCTCAAGCTGGATTCATCATCATCATCATCATCATCATCATTGCAATTATCCCGCCTACTTAGATAAGAGCTCACGATATACTTTTTCTTTATTACAAGGAGGTGGCAGGCCCAAACCGGACGTATCCCGCAATTCTCGGCATGCTAGGACTCACGCTTCACGTTAGTAACGAGGAGATAGCCAGAATCTTGCAACAACATGCGAACAGCACAAATACAGTCCAATATTCCCTGGTGAGATACGTTCTTCAGGCCTTCTCTGTATTGTTAGAGTTGTGGGTAATAAAAGCAAAATGTGCAGTTCCAGAAAATATCCATACTCCCCCCACAGAAGGGATTGGAATTTCCTAGGGGTAGGGGGCTTTGTAAGGCCAAAAAATTAAAGAAATGTATGAATCCCTTCCGTGGGGGAGGTATGGATATTTTCTGGAATTACATAATCTCAAATATCTTTTTTGTGAATGGACCAATTAATTATAGTAAAGTGAAAAGAAAACAATAAAATAAATCGCTTTCGTTAAACCAATCAAAATGCTACCTTTTATCTACAACACGTTTCACAATGAGCATCCTAAATAAATGAAGGAGAGTTCTCAAGTTGAAATTACTCAGAAAATAAATTTTCTGAGTTTCCCCGCTGGGGTCGAACCCATGACCTTCCAGAATAGCGGTTCGATGCTCTAAACACTGAGCTGTGGAGGACTCATGGCGAGCAAGGTCGTAAACTAGGTTCTTATGTGTTACACATGTCCTGCCATACTGCAAAGCTCAAATATGTTGAAATGATAATGTAGATTAATGTCACTTTATCCAAGAAACCATTCCACTTATCACTCACCCTAAATAAACGCATTTTCAAAATCAAAATATGGTTTTTGTATGCACAGCCTTTTTCCTTATTCCAGCTCTAGTCCAGGAAATAGTCTTAATGAACTCTTGCAGGCCATGTACGCTTCCGTGCATGACGCTGCACTCGCGGTGGGAATAGCAGTACACAATGAAATGGAAAGTGGCTTCGAGGGTATGAAGACAGTGGATTCACACTTCACTGATAGTAAGTGTCCCTTACAAAGTGCGTCAGCTCGGCATGGATCACTGGGCTGGAAGCTTCTGCATCAGCTCAAAAAGGTAAAAACAGCTTTAAGTGCAGGCACGTGAGGATAATGCTTGAAGTGTGTACAGAGCAGGAACGCATTTTATATATATTTTTTTATTTCTGAGTTATCTGTTGGCCTTAAAATCTCTAATCGGCTTCCACTTTAATTAGTTGCTACACAAGTATCTTTCACCGATACTAAAGGGCCTCTTTTCTTCCAATTATATTTGAAGGTGAAGTTTCAAGGTTTGACTGGCGAAGTACAATTCAACCTGGTTACGGGCGAGAGACGAGTTCACAACGGCTTGGACATTGTAAACGTTCTTGAACACAACGTAGAAAAGGTTTGTAAGAGATAATCGGTAAAATAGTTATGGCATTGGCTGACCAAATCTTGGTACTTGTTTAATTAACTGAACAGTACAAGGCTAATAACGGGCATCTCGATCGACTTAGCTGGAACCTGCCTCCAATGGAACTGACAATGTTACCAATTTATAGTTAATAACGAGGCTGTAATTTCCTAGGCAGGCAATTTCAAACTATGAAACTACGATACTCAGTGAGTAATAGTAATTTTGTCTACCTTCCTACCTGTCCTTTGCCTGCTTTCTTTTTCAGATCGGTTCCTGGCAGCCGGAACCCGGAATGAAAGAACATCGCGTATCATTACTGGACAAAAGGCCTCGGTGGGTGGGGAGCTACGCTGAATTTGTCAAGTGCCACAATCCGGGGAATTTTCAGCCCCAGATGCCAGAAGCCATTCCAGTTTTGAAAGTTACAACCGTTTTGGTGAGAAAGACTTGATATGTACAAATCCAAGTATAGTCAGAAGTTGCACTTTATATTTCTTACCAAAAATCGATGCCGTTTTTGATATACAAGTTGTTTATAAAGCTGAAATTAAGGGTTGTTTTTAGCAGGCCTTAGCAAGTCACTAATGATTGGGCAGTTTTTTCGTTACCATGATTGTAACATTAGCTGATAAAAGGTGGTAATAACGACCATCAAAATCCACGTCTTGGAAAGTGCTGGAAACTGTTTTGAGTCACCTTTAAGCCTTGGCCTAAAAGAGTCGGAAGTAGACGCAAGTTGAAAACTTGGGTCTACTTGCGATGACTTGCGCTCACTTTGATCGAGATCAAATTTGCACGTAAATCAAAGCAAGTTTTTCACTGTTTGGCCACCCAACCCAAGTCAAGGCAAGTTGAGTGACGTCCATTAACCTATTATTAGCCAATGAAATACAGGATATGGCTGCTTTGAAATGATTTTTGCGACTTCTGTGTACTTGCGAGGGAACATGCGAGTCCGTTTGGCCACCCAACCCAAGTCTCTACGCAAGTTCAACTTTCGTCCACTTGCGACTACTTGCCGGTCCGTTTGACTAGGGCTTTAGAATGCCTATTTGAGCTGGTGTCGATTGGATTTTCTTACCAGGAACCGCCGTTTGTCGAGAAAGTCAATGAGTCAATGCAATTACCAACTGGCAGAGTTCCTAAAAATCTTCTTCAAGGGTTCTGTATGGATTTAATCAAAGAATTGTCAAAAGAAGCAAACTTCGACTACGAGATTTATTTGCATAAAAGCTATGGAGGAATGGTGGAGGAGCTGATAAAGAAGGTAACATTACTCGCATAATTTGTAGGCGTGTGTAATACATGTAATTAATTGCATCTCTTTTTCCTAGTTTCAAAGCCTTATTACAAACTAACAGTTGATTTAACGTATTAGCCACAAAGTGCTATAATAACAAATTTGTATTTTAAATCAACCCAATACTGAATTTACAAATCTTGATGGCTCAGGAACTTGTTTTGAGTTTCACGTCGTTGTAGATAAGACGTTTGCCAGTATTGTGTGTTGATGTTGTTTTAGGATACCCATTATTGCTTTTGTTTTCAACCTGTTTGTTTTTTTCTGTTCCTTTGCAGGAAAAAGACATTGCTCTTGCTCCTATCACGATAACTGCAGAGCGCGAGCTGGTTATTGACTTCAGCAAGCCATTTATGGACTTCAGCATGGGTCTGATCATGCAGAAAGCGGGAGAACCGCCCATCAACATATTTGCTTTTCTTCAGCCGTTTAGTAGTGGCGTATGGTTTTCTACTGTCGGAGTGGTAACGTTTAGCTTCATAATAAGTTTTGAAAGGTTATTTATCTAAGAAGTATAATTCTTACTGCTAGTTTTCCACGCTGACGGTTCCGGTCTCTGCGGACAAGTTTTCATAGCTTGGGATAAAATAAAAGTTGTTTTTGCGAGCGGGTTCATACGTCGCTCTTCTACCGTGTTGAATTTAATTCAATTAAGGTAATTCCTTAGTATTGCATTGCGCAACCTTACTGCGCACGATTTTTGCGTCATCAGCGCGAGCACATGAGCGCGTGCACGTGCAAAACGTAAGAGATTTCCCTCAAACTAAGCTCGATAACAGAATAAATTCTCCTTTTCTCTTAAACGAGCACGGTGACCCCCGATTTTTATTTCAGGTATTTGCTAAGAATAGTCTAATGAAGAACATATTTGAAGAGGAAAAAAAGTTTGATAGTAGAACATGATTTTTTTTTGGAAAATAGTTTCCAACTGAGTGTATTTTGGCCAAGGCGAAGACTTCAAGTTAGCCACGGAATTGTCCGAAAAAGTGCAATATCCCCGCAACCAGTCAATCAAAAACGGCTTAAATGAAGCAAGACTGCTTATGTCAATAAATGGAGCTTTACTTTCAAGACAAAATTTTGTGTCTTTCAAGTAACCAAGATTTAATTCTGTATGAAGGTGATTAGAACTTTTAACGCGCGACCAGTAAAAATACCCCATTTTAAGAGCCTGCTGACGCGTAAACAAGCACGGTGACCGCATTTTTAAATTGCATTTTTATAATGTTCATATCATGAATGTTCATTACACCAAGTTTCAAGAAAAGTTTGATAGTAGAACAATTTCAAGGGAATTACCTTAAGTGCGGCAGAATTGCGACTGTCGATTCGTACGTCGTACTTGTGCCGCACTTAAGGACGGTGCCTACTAAATACAAAGGTTTTTGCGCCAAGTTTGGACCACGCGGAAAAAGTAGATATTTGCAAGGGCTATTGGAATCCACAAAGAAAAATAGGGGTAGCCACGCATTTTTTCGAGATAATTAACCTTGAATCTCAACGAAAATGCTGACATCAGCATTTTCCTGAAAAAAGCGGAAACGATATTTCTTCACAAATTTCCTTAGAATTCGCCTTTACATACAGAAAGTCAAACACATTTAAAAAGATCTTTAAACTACATGGCAAATAGTAACATTAAAATCATTTTTGTTACATTTTTAGTAACAAAATCGTTGCAAAATCGCTTTTAACGTCTCTGACAGCCTTCCTCTGGTTCAGCTAAAATACAGTCTAATTACCTTTTGCTCACGACCAGAAACTAATCACATGTTAAATAGGCATGCCGCTTCCATTTCGCAACAAAAAATGTAGGGGTAACCACGCGTTTTTAAAAGTTGTTTGATCTTTTTTGAAAACTTTTAGGGTGCCCGTTACATTTTATCCTGTCACCTCCCCAGTAAGTAAGACATTTGCTTGTCTGCGCGCGCACTACGCCATCTGTAGGTACATGTTTGCAGTTGGATTTCAGTGTAATTTTCGAAAGACAACAGCTAGATTTTCAGCTGGAAGACGTTAACAGTTAGTGGCTAGCGATATGCTGCTATTCTGGTCTCCCTGGTTTAAGTACAGGTTCATTAAAATTGACTTGGTCACCATAGGAAAATTTTGTTTTCATTTTAGTCGTGTGCTCGGTGGCGTAGTTGATTGCGTCAATGTCAACCCCAGCGCGCGCGTGCTTAAACCATGGCTTGCGTGATGCGCAGAACGTGTGCGCGCTAACAAAAGTAGGCACCGTCCTTAATCCAGAATTAATATTGTCGGTTATGTTGGTCAGCGGAAAATGTTTCAAGAATAGACTGTCCAATATGGCGGTCGTAGATACTGATTGACGATTTTATTTTTGCAAAAATTGGCAATAGAACGAGAAGAAGAAAGCTGACGACGTAGCAGTATTTGCATGGTACATTGTATTCAGAAAAAGACACAGATTAAAACGTTGAATGTTGTCTTAGGTCATCGGTATGACAGTAATGATGTTTATTATCGATTATTTGAGTCCGTTCGGATACCGTGCCCGAGCTCGAGAATCAGATGAAGAGCCTGGAAATGAGTTTAACCTGTTGAACAGCCTGTGGTTCGCTACAGCTTCCGTTCTAAAACAAGGTCCTGACAACACCCCACTGGCGCCTTCTGGTCGTTTGCTAGTTTCTGCCTTCTGGTTTATTATACTGATACTTATATCAACCTACACAGCAAACCTTGCTGCTTTCTTTACTAGTAAGTATTGATGTGTTTACATAGAAAGAACTCGGTTGTTCGTGTTGTCCCTAGCTGCAGTAGGAGCGTTTCCAGAAGTACTGTCCCCTTCTTCAGGACAATTCAGTCATATGCTTCTCCAGTAATTGATAGTTCGTCCGGTATTAATGGCTAGCCAAACAAAAACTACAAGAATGTGATGCGAATTTCTTTCGTTCTCAGCTTAAATTATAGTTGGGTCAATTCTCATTCAGACTTAACCGTTTCTCGAAGTCTATGTTAGGGCTTCTGGAGGTCAGAGATGCAATCTTTGTGAAAGCAACTTGGGCCCTTTCTTCTGCTATTCTAACCTTTTTCAACGCGCGTTCGTATTCAAATTTACCGCTTCGTCGATTATGAATAATTGATGATGTCCAGGCATTCTGCCCAATGATTACAAGACTGTTGCATATAAGATTTGCATTCATGGATGATAAATGAATAGCTACGTAGTTTTCTTTTTTATTTCTTTAAGTAAAACGGACCGTGAAAACTATTAACTCTCTGGAAGAACTGGGGAATCAAAACAAGACTAAATACGGAGTTCTCAGCAATGGCTCTGTACAGAAGTTCTTCAAGGAATCGGAAGATCCCCTTTATCTAAAAATGTTCTCCCACATGAGGCAATACCAGACATTCGTGAATGCTACTTCAGAGGGCGTTACGAAAGCGAGGAGCGAAGACTACGCATACATAACTGAACAGCCCTACCTGGAATACTACAATCAGCAAAAACCGTGCAATACAAGGGTGCTGAACAACCTTCTACAGGCCAAGGGCTATGGGATTGGTTTGCAACAGAATTCGCCCTACACAAACAGAATTTCTGTGGCAATTTTAGCGGTGAGTGACGAGTCATTTAATCTTCAATATACTTATCTTTAATTTAAAGGCTGTTTTTTTGCACCAGGCTTGGTGTTGAACTAAACTAGTATAAGGTTTATTAACTTTTCTTAATCAAAACGCATAATCCCTGGTTCAAACTTCAAATCTTGTCACTAGCTACTGAACGGTGTTTCATGTACGATGCAACCAGTGACTACATATCGTGTTGTTAAGCAAGGTACTTAACTCTCACAAATTCTCTCTTACTTATAAAAGAGTTTAAGTTGAAAGAAAAACCTGACAATACGCTCGAGAAGAAACCCGCGATTTCGATAGACCCGTATCTAATTCAGAGTGATACTCTCAAACGCTTTATTAGATACGGAAACCGAGAAAGTACTGGTGTGGTCTGGGCAAATGGCGCCACAGTGCAGAATTGATTTCTCCTTGATCTTGTTTTATTATGTCCTTACAGTTACGCGAGAGATACTTTATCGAGAGGACACGTCGGAAATGGTGGGACGAACGTACCCAGTGTCCAAGATCATTCCAGTCCAAAACAGGGAAGACACAGAGTCTTGACGTCAATAACATGGCGGGAGTGTTCCTAGTTTTGCTGGGTGGTGTAATCATCTCCTTAATTCTACTCGTTGTTGAAATACGCTGCAAGAAGTTGTCTGCGTGCTTCATAACTAGTCAGGTGATATTAAGCGCTATAAGGAAGATACAATTACACCGCACTAAAGTGTTATAAACAGAATTTTAGATAAGGTGCACCAGGGAATCTTCCTATCTCTACTGACAACATCAGCATCCTTGAGTGATAGCTACCCAAAAAACTGATGATCAATTTGAAGACTGTCGTAGAATTTAAATGTCTGATTTTATAAAGTTGTTATGTTGGTATTAAAATCTACATTTGTAAACTTAGTTTTGTTTTCTTTCGCGAGGATTAAATTTCGCGATTTTTGTCAATTGGCGAAGAACGCAGAAATTTAGACGCGAGAAAATAAGTACGAATAAGGTATTCATTGGAGTCAATTTGAGGCATAAACAGCTTAATTAGGTTTTGAAAAAGTCATTATCTCAAGCTGGATGTTGTAACTGACGTCAAGAGGTGATATTTCCTTTGCAGCGCGCCCTTAAGCGACGCTTGAGTCGTAGTTGTAAGCCACGTGAAGAATCAAGCGTACCCAACAAGACGACTCCAGTTCGAGTGGCTGTGGTGTTGTCCCAAGGAGACAAGGTGCTAAGACGAACCAAGGAAAAACCCACCTCAACTGCTTGGAATAAGTTGTTTGGGCGAGACTGAAGGTAGTTATTCCTAGTGTGGACACGTCTCGTTGAGAACGGGAGAAATATGTAATAGTAAAGTACGGCCGTGGTGATTTGATATGAGCGAACGAAGTTGTCCATATAGTACAGTCAAACCTCCCTACAACTGCCACCTTAGAGATAAAGGAAGTGGCCGTTGAAGGGAGGTGACCGTTATGGGGAAGTTGGAGTGTAACATAAAACCAATAATTTGTGAATTCAACTTTTGTACCTTAAAAAAGCTCAGCGAAGCATGTAAATACGTAACAAAATCAAAATCTACCCAACTATTTAAACGTATCTCTTGGAAAAAACTCCGATGCTCACTCAAGAACCACGAGAAACTGTAATTTAAATTTATTGTGCTGGCTCCATAAAAAACATAACGGAGGGTGGACGCACATTTGCCGTTAGGACGTTAAACTACTGGAACTGCCTCGATCACTAAAAACAAATAAGTCTGAAATCCTGAATTATGGAAAACATTACTAAATTCTCAGACGACAAAGGGATCGTTTGATATAAGTTAATGACAATAGATGCATGTTTTTTGCTTTTAAATCGATTATCTAGTTATTAAATTCTAGGAATATTTTTTTTGTTTTTTATTCTATTGTAAATAGTATCTATCCCTAATGTAGTTTTTGTAAATTGTATTTTGTATTTTTAGAGGGCCACAAGTTCATCAGTAATGTAGTTACTGTCACGTGTCACCCTCAATCTATCAATGAAACAGAGATCAGCGATGTGCGGTATGGATCAAGCATCGTGACATTTTTAACAAAAAAGTTGGGGGTTTGTCCATTCGTCAGTCGTTAACTGACCGTTGTTGACATGTTATTTGAGAGTTGATGGACTTGCGTTAGTGTCCTTTGTCATTTTTTACGCCCGTTTCGGACTTTCATTTCCAGAAAATAGTTATCTCTTCTTTCTTGTGTAACTTCAGTGCTTTTTGCATGATTTCAGTGTCCTAAAGATGAAGATGAAGATTACGAATATGACACAATGGATGTAAAGTTAATATGTTAAGCCTGCGATGAACTTTAAAAAGCGATCACTCCTCCTCTCCAAGAAAGAAGTGGGCGCGCGTATCTAAAAAGCTTATTTACGCTGTAACAGCTACGACTTGCGATGCTAAACTTCTACTCATTTCATAGAGCAACATACAAAGGCTTTACAATCATGAGGACTAATAAGAGCTTTTCTGTATGTAATTTTTGCAGTTACTTTCTTCTCGCGTTCTGAACATTTTGTCCAGTAGTTTTAACATAATCGAAACAAGTAGGGTGTTAAAAGAAAATCGAAGTAACCAGCGCTTGACGTGGGTCACGTGCTCTGTAGAATTATAATGAATTTTAACTAACCAATCGTAGTGCGGGTAATTCCTTGAACATAGATGCGCAGTAATACGCCAAAGGAGAACGTTAACACGTTGTAGAAGCTGAATTCTTTGATAATGGGCCCTTTGCAGCGGGGTCACGTGGCCACAAGTTTCCAAAAATATCTTTTATATTATGGGCTATAACTTAAAGAATGCCAGAAATGGAACGAGCCCATCGAAAATACCAAAATGGCAAAGTTTGAGGTCCCAAGCATTAAAGAGAACGTTTGTACGTCAGTTTGAACTTTTGGAAAATTTAGAGTACATCTATGGAAAATAGTTGCTGGAGAGCAAGGCCTTGCTCTCCAGCAATTCTTTCCATTCAAATCTTCTTAATTGTTTTAAAAATCTCATTCTTTAATGCCAGGGACTTCAAACTTGGCCATTTTGATGTTTTCGACTTGGTTTTTCCATTTCTGGCATTCTTAAAGTTGGAGCCCATAATTTTATGAAAAGTAGGTCACGTGATGGCTTAGCTGCAAAGGGCCTATTGTGTTACTTTTCTATGGAATAAAGACTACAAGGTCTCTAAAAAGTTCTTAAACGCCCTGGTAACAATCTTCGTTCATATGGCTTTTTACCTGGTAAGGTAATTATGAAGGAAAGTCAACCTGTTACGTTCCACTGAAGGTTTAAGGACCTTCAGGCTCTATGCATGCCGGAGTGATACGGCACTTTAAAGCGGCATGCCATTACTTAGTGTTAAGAGAATGTAGCTGAAATGTATATGTTAATAAACAAAATCTTATCAAAGAAGAATACTTTAAATCATTTCATTGAGGATATTAGGTAAACCCTTCTTTCAAACGTTAATTTGACTTCATGATCTGAAGGTCCTGGCTTCTCATTAAGGCCACCGGTTGAAAATCCCGCGGCTGCTTCGATATCTGAGCCGCCTACTATTCGGGAAATAATGCGCGTGTGAGTTGTAAAGGGTAACTTAGGAAAGCACAGGTTTTTTGGAACATGACTGAACCTTGATTGTCCTTGTCTCGGGACAGCGCTAGCTAAAGAAAATAGCATGGGTTCAGGGTGTGATGTACGTTTTCAATTACGCTAGCGCTGTAATTTAACAACTGAAAAAGTCTGTAATCTCCAAGAAAATGTTTCACGGTAAAATAGCATTTCAGATCCTCTCATATAATTGCAGCATTGTCTGAAAGAGCATGCTCCAGACCTCCCTGGAGTCCTGGTTCTTCGGCACTTGAATCTGTGTCAGTGGTCTGCCTCATGAATTAAACCCTCCACTTCCTAAATTAATGAGAACACTGTGATACTTAATTACCTAAATTTGTGTTGCTTTCCTCGCTTGAAAAAGAAGTCCTTAGTATTCATTTAGCACTTTGTTAACTTGATCGCTCCCTTGTTTGGTTGGTTGTTTGTTATCTGATAAGCTTCTTGTTTGTGTTCTTGTTTGTGTTCTTGTTTGTGTTCTTGCTTGGTTGTTGGTCGGTTTTCCTTTTTTCTCGTTGTATGAATTTAAAGAAACGTTTCTGCCCGCCGTATCGTTACTGAGTTTGAAACGAAAACCTCCCTACTTGGGCAAACATTTGGTTATGCATTAAGTAACAGTCCATGTAAGAAGGGGGCAACCACGCGGCAAGGAATGCAGAAAGGTGTTAACTTTTACACAACATTGCCATTGTTGTATCATACTTCTGATTGGTTCAATCAGCAAAACATTTGAACAAAATCTCTTCTGAATCTAAATACCACAGTAATCCTATGTGGGGAACATTGAAAAATTGGAGGCTTTACTGTCTTTGTTTACGACTGTTGTGATTGGTTGAAATGTTCACACACAAAGAAACTACCTTTCAGAATAGAGTTTAATACATTTTATTTCATAAACCTGCTTTCCATCAGTTGATAAATTCTTGGTCTGAAAACACAACCGTTTCAATGTGGGGAAAGCTTATTGCCGCAGAACAATAGAAAATGGTACAGTTCTTACCTGGATCATTACTTAAAGTAAATGGCGTTTCTGAATTGTACATCTGCATATGGTCAAGCTTTGAATGTTAGCAAGTCGCTTTCTCTGTCACTAGACTGTCGTTACCAATTCATAACAGTGAAGAAATGCCTTAAATTAGCAAATACAGTAAAATTACAAAGACAACTAGTGCGTTTCTTCTGTCTGGATTTTACAGCACGGTCTGTTACCATGGTGATTAATGATGCGCACTCATTCCACTTTGCGCGCTTATGCACTGTCAATCGATCAATTTTGGGTATCTTCTGAGATCTCCGGAAGTGTTCGGCTGCCTTGGTCGTGAAATTTTATGCTAACAGTTGGATTCTTCGGAAATCTTCGATATTGTGGAGAACATCGTGACAATCTGACAATCTTCGGTTGATATTCGTGAAAGTCACCGTCACTCACTTTTCGTTGCGTCGATCTATTGGAAATCTCTCTCTTACTAATAGCGAAAAGATTTAACAGCTCCAACAATTAAGAAGGAGCTAAAACGTTCGAAAAATTGAAGAATAAAAGAGCTAGATATTAAACGTAGCTAGGTTGGAGACCGGAATGGAAATAGTCTATTGGAAATCTCTCTTTTACTAATAGCGAAAAGATTTAACAGCTCCAACAATTAAGAAGGAGCTAAAACGTTCGAAAAATTGAAGAATAAAAGAGCTAGATATTAAACGTAGCTAGGTTGGAGACCGGAATGGAAATAATCTATTGGAAATCTCTCTTTTACTCATAGCGAAAAGATTTAACAGCTCCAACAATTAAGAAGGAGCTAAAACGTTCGAAAAATTGAAGAATAAAAGAAATAGATATTAAACATAGCTAGGTTGGAGACCGGAATGGAAATAATCTATTGGAAATCTCTCTTTTACTAATAGCGAAAAGATTTTACAGCTCCAACAATTAAGAAGGAGCTAAAACGTTCGAAAAATTGAAGAATAAAAGAGCTAGATATTAAACGTAGCTAGGTTGGAGACCGGAATGGAAATAATCTATTGGAAATCTCTCTTTTACTAATAGCGAAAAGATTTAACAGCTCCAACAATTAAGAAGGAGCTAAAACGTTCGAAAAATTGAAGAGAATAAAAGAGCTAGATACTCAAACGTAGCTAGGTTGGAGACCGGAATGGAAATAATCTATTGGAAATCTCTCTTTTACTAATAGCGAAAAGATTTTAACAGCTCCAACAATTAAGAAGGAGCTAAAACGTTCGAAAAATTGAATTAATAAAAGAGCTAGATATTAAACGTAGCTAGGTTGGAGACCGGAATGGAAATAATTTTCTGGACATTTTTCAGCTTCATCAGAGTTGCCGTGTGGGTTTCTTGCCCGTGAGAACAATTTACTACGCTAAAGGCAACGTAATGTAGTAAATTTAGAGGGATCATCCCCACGGCACAAAGCTAAATGTAGTTTAACAAAGTTGATTCAAATGATACGTGAATAAAAACTGAGGACCCACTTGTAAGTAAGTGCTATAAAATAAAAGTCAATAATTATGCTAATTTATTAGTGTGCATACGTACGTGACAAGTGGATCAAGAATGCCAGCAAGATCATAAGTCTTGTTTATCAAACAGTACTTAGCAGCGCACGATTCAAGGCCTGAATTTTCTGTTTACGAAATGGTCTATATGTTTGCTTTTCTGGTAAATGCAAAAATAAAAATGTGTCGCAGAGTGTTATTCGGCATGATTGCAGCCGTCGATATATACGTATTTGTTTTCGTGCGAAACTGATTTTTCAGAGTGTCGACATTTTTACAATTCTAATTAATTTTTATGCAGGTATCTAGGTATTTCAGTATTCCAGATTTAGTCATGAAACAGTCCATCATGCATAATTTAACAACCTCCTTTTCAATGTAAACACGTCCTGAGAAAATCAATTATTAAATAGAAGCTTTCTGACTTATCATCAAAGTGCTGCAATGCACATTTAAGGGAGATTTCCACGAGTGTTCGACTGACACCAAGCTGATTCCATCAGAAGGAACAGCCTTTGGAATCGATTTTGAAAAACACCAGAGGTTTAAACATTACGGAACGTAACTTCGCCGCTTGGAAAGAAAACACCCGGACCATTGCCTTCACGGAGGATTTCAGTATCCTGAAAAAAGCTCACAATGTGGAAGACTGTCGTACTGGTTTTTCTCCACACCTTTTTCCTTTTAGCACTGACGTCCCAAGACAAAGCCACGCTGATCAAAATAGGTAAGCTTAAACATAAGAAAACCCCACTATCCCTTCTTGAGATTCATGTTATAAGAAAATGACAAATGGCAGCCATAAGAAAGTACTTCACAGAGCCTGCAAGCCTTTTAAAACAGCGAAATCAAGCTATGTTTTTGCTGTGTTTGATATTTTTCTCTGAGGGTTTAAAAGAGAGTTTTGTGGAAAGATTATTTTCTGATAACGGCAACTTTCAGTTCAGGAAGTAAAATGAAAGCATGAAAATTAACATTTGGTCTTAACAGAATTAAATATTAGAAGATAGTTCAGCTAAAAAAATTCTCATTTCGAATAACTGAGTCATTAGAATTAAACGAAACTTTGTCAGCTAATTCTGCCCTCGAACGCTTTAATTATGTCACAAACATAAACGTTTAATAGTGCTTTCTTAGAATGAATAAAATTCTAACTTAAATCTATATGCTCCAAATCACTGAGGTGAAACTCGAGAACTATAACATAAATCTTTATGTAAGATATGGTTTTCTTCAAAGAAAAACGAAGAATAATTTTACTCGAGTGAAAGAATTTGATATACTTAGAAAAGGTATAGCCCTTGATTTTCGAATAAAATGTGAGAAAGCTGCAAAAAAATTAATGTTAATCTTGCGTGCAGATCATACTGTGGTTAACAAACCAGATGATAACAAAATACCGCCATGAAAAAAAGCACATTATTACTGATGGCGAAGATTGAGTTAACACAACTTGGCAACTTCCAATTACTTTAGATTGCTGCCACAATTTCCAACTCGTTCTCTGGAAGAAAATAGTTTAGATCATCATATCTTAAATAAATTTTCTATCTTTTGCAAAATAGGAAAACGTTATTCACGACTGAAGCGGTGTCAAAACCAATCTTCAGGGGCACCCAACGACAATTTTCGGAAATATATCTGTTCGGAAGACGATTTGAGATCTAGAATTTTCGGAACATTTTTTGTAAAATTTCTTGATTGCCTGCTTCTCCTAAGATTTTCGAACATCTAAAATATGGTATAATTGCCTATTTTTAACGGATTTTTACCCTAAAAAGGTCACCTATAATTTTCCTGAGCCTTTTTTCTGGCTGAAATTTTCGAAAAGGTAAGTTTTGATCCCTGTAATTTTCGGATCACTAGACTTTCAGCTAGGAAATCCGAACAGATGAAAAATTTTTAGGGGATAAAAATATGCCTATATCTACCGTTTAAATACCAAAATACTTTCAACAATGTTATGTTTTAGTGGTTTTGAACTATATTCTCGTTGGGTGCCCCTGAATCTTGCAAGAGTTTCGATTTAAAACTGATTAATATTTCATTAATACCAAGTGAAAATCATAGAATGGGGATTTTTAATCTGTGGCCAAAGGTGAGCTTTCTAGAGTATGTAAAATACATCTGTACTGATATCCTGATGTTGATTAAATGTTCAGCTTATTCAATAATGATTTTCCGGCAACGCAAACCTATTTGATTACTTCTTGTCTAGCACACACAAGCATTAAATGTCACTCCTTCAAAGAGGTCGCCTCAATCTTAGGTCAGCACACACTAAGCAGCATGAGGTTGCGGGCATATAAAGCGGGGACTTGCTGCAGCGACAGTTGTGGCATGCCCATCTTTGCGAAAAAGTTATCTCAGGAGACAAAAAGTTTGTCACCGGAACATGTCGCACAAACTTTAGCTGGCTTGAACTCAGGTGTCACGATGGAGGGAAAAGTCGCATGGTGTGCACTGTTCTTGCAAACTTTCCCTTTACAGCGCGTTGGTAAAGTACTCAATCCGCTCCTTTCCCACCAACTACAACATGCATCTTAAGAGTACTCACAAAGGGGCTTGACCCCCCTTTATGTTCCTTCCACAAGTGGTGTGCGCCCACTTAAAAACAAGGGAAGTGCCTCAGGAAATTGAACGCTAAAAAAGATCGGCCTGGAATCTTTCGGAGCGAACCATGGACGTCGCTCGAGCGGGGGTGAGAATCGAGTGTTCGAAGAGAGACAATTTGTTTACTCATACGGCAGTTCCCTAACAAATCACTTCTCTTCTCCAGGGGCCTTGTACAACAAAGAAACCGAAAGTCTTAAAAGTGTTCTTGAGGACGTCTTCAAGAACGAGTTGCCACGGATACTTAAGATGAAGGGGTACAGATTAGTGTTGACTCCCCTGAGGGTTGATGGAAAGGATCTTCTTTCTAAAGGTATGTAAAAATGAACACATCGTGTTAACTTTTACCTCATTTTAAATTTGTTATTTTCCGTTTGTTTATATGGTATGCTTCCATTTGCTTTCTGTTTTAGATACATTTCATGCTAAGTTTCATATTTTAGTGGAAATTTCACATACAACAGAGCTCATAAAAATCTGACTTTAAGTTTTAAGAATTTGAAAATGACTATCGAGTCATCGTCATTCCAAATTATTATCGCTGGTTTTTATTCTTAGTTGTTTGTCCAAAGTTTCCGTTATTAGAAGTTTCCAACAGATTATCAATCTCTGAAAGTTTCATATTTGTCAGCTAGTTTAATTTACTTAAATTTACTTTTCAATTGCTTTACTGCATCAACGTTTTTATTAACTCTGTGTAAATGCTGTCTATAGCGTGAAGAATTGAATTGAAAAAAATGAATTTAACTGAATACTTAAGCTACGCACAGTAACTTTCACCCAGGCATGCTATTATATGTCTTTTGTACGTCACTAGGATCAATTGTTTAATCATTTAATCAATTGTTTAATGCAATGGCAAGGAGGTGTTGCTGGTACGACCGAGTCTCTGCTCGAAATCCAAGTCTTAAATTAAACAAAAATGGAGTTGTGTTTGTAATTCATGTTTAATTGAAAGGTTTTACATCTGTGGTCATTTTGAAACAGAAGTCAAAAGAAATTGGAATGGCCAGTTCTCTTTGTGTAGGTGCCACAGGTGTGAGAGGAATGAGCTTTCCATCAGTTTGCGTCACTCAGCCTTCACACCCTGTCAAATCACAGCTTGCTAGGAAAGAACAAATTGCCGTTAAATTGTTGAATTATGTTAAAAAATGGATATAAATATCAGTCACTTTGAGAGATAAATTTCCCGCCGTCCTCAATTATCTCATGGCTGCCATTATGCGCAAACAACAGCAGCTCTTTTGGTATGTCAGAAAAAGAGCAACCATATTATGTCACCAAATCCAAAATGCAGCTTGAAATAGCAGATGATTGAAAGCTATGTTCACGTTAACACAATAATAGTTTTGTTTGTTTTGGTTTTCAAAATTATTTTAGACCATTTTCCCATCGACTGGATATTAGTGACCCGAAGAATTTCTTCAATTATACGCAAATTTTAATCCAGCAACTGCGTCAATGAGAATTTACCTAGAGAACGGACAGTTGTTCTCCATTGGCATCTGACCAGCAAATCGTCATCCTCAGAAGTAGCCATGGCCAAAGGGCTGTTCTAATTCGCATTATTAAATTATTAATAGCGGAGCTCCTTGTGGCAAAGCCGTGACTACGGAGCACCATGGGTAAGAACATTTTGACCGTGACGTCACCTAGCTGATATTAGTCTTCTTTGTTTTTTCTTTCAGAGGTAGCGTCCAACTTCTCTTCCGTGTTTTCTATTATTGACTTGGCGTGCAAGGATGCTAAAGCCTTTGCGTTAAATTCATTTTTTTCAATTCAATTCTTCACGCTATAGACAGCATTTACACAGAGTTAATAAAAACGTTGATGCAGTAAAGCAATTGAAAAGTAAATTTAAGTAAATTAAACTAGCTGACAAATATGAAACTTTCAGAGATTGATAATCTGTTGGAAACTTCTAATAACGGAAACTTTGGACAAACAACTAAGAATAAAAACCAGCGATAATAATTTGGAATGACGATGACTCGATAGTCATTTTCAAATTCTTAAAACTTAAAGTCAGATTTTTATGAGCTCTGTTGTATGTGAAATTTCCACTAAAATATGAAACTTAGCATGAAATGTATCTAAAACAGAAAGCAAATGGAAGCATACCATATAAACAAACGGAAAATAACAAATTTAAAATGAGGTAAAAGTTAACACGATGTGTTCATTTTTACATACCTTTAGAAAGAAGATCCTTTCCATCAACCCTCAGGGGAGTCAACACTAATCTGTACCCCTTCATCTTAAGTATCCGTGGCAACTCGTTCTTGAAGACGTCCTCAAGAACACTTTTAAGACTTTCGGTTTCTTTGTTGTACAAGGCCCCTGGAGAAGAGAAGTGATTTGTTAGGGAACTGCCGTATGAGTAAACAAATTGTCTCTCTTCGAACACTCGATTCTCACCCCCGCTCGAGCGACGTCCATGGTTCGCTCCGAAAGATTCCAGGCCGATCTTTTTTAGCGTTCAATTTCCTGAGGCACTTCCCTTGTTTTTAAGTGGGCGCACACCACTTGTGGAAGGAACATAAAGGGGGGTCAAGCCCCTTTGTGAGTACTCTTAAGATGCATGTTGTAGTTGGTGGGAAAGGAGCGGATTGAGTACTTTACCAACGCGCTGTAAAGGGAAAGTTTGCAAGAACAGTGCACACCATGCGACTTTTCCCTCCATCGTGACACCTGAGTTCAAGCCAGCTAAAGTTTGTGCGACATGTTCCGGTGACAAACTTTTTGTCTCCTGAGATAACTTTTTCGCAAAGATGGGCATGCCACAACTGTCGCTGCAGCAAGTCCCCGCTTTATATGCCCGCAACCTCATGCTGCTTAGTGTGTGCTGACCTAAGATTGAGGCGACCTCTTTGAAGGAGTGACATTTAATGCTTGTGTGTGCTAGACAAGAAGTAATCAAATAGGTTTGCGTTGCCGGAAAATCATTATTGAATAAGCTGAACATTTAATCAACATCAGGATATCAGTACAGATGTATTTTACATACTCTAGAAAGCTCACCTTTGGCCACAGATTAAAAATCCCCATTCTATGATTTTCACTTGGTATTAATGAAATATTAATCAGTTTTAAATCGAAACTCTTGCAAGATTCAGGGGCACCCAACGAGAATATAGTTCAAAACCACTAAAACATAACATTGTTGAAAGTATTTTGGTATTTAAACGGTAGATATAGGCATATTTTTATCCCCTAAAAATTTTTCATCTGTTCGGATTTCCTAGCTGAAAGTCTAGTGATCCGAAAATTACAGGGATCAAAACTTACCTTTTCGAAAATTTCAGCCAGAAAAAAGGCTCAGGAAAATTATAGGTGACCTTTTTAGGGTAAAAATCCGTTAAAAATAGGCAATTATACCATATTTTAGATGTTCGAAAATCTTAGGAGAAGCAGGCAATCAAGAAATTTTACAAAAAATGTTCCGAAAATTCTAGATCTCAAATCGTCTTCCGAACAGATATATTTCCGAAAATTGTCGTTGGGTGCCCCTGAAGATTGGTTTTGACACCGCTTCAGTCGTGAATAACGTTTTCCTATTTTGCAAAAGATAGAAAATTTATTTAAGATATGATGATCTAAACTATTTTCTTCCAGAGAACGAGTTGGAAATTGTGGCAGCAATCTAAAGTAATTGGAAGTTGCCAAGTTGTGTTAACTCAATCTTCGCCATCAGTAATAATGTGCTTTTTTTCATGGCGGTATTTTGTTATCATCTGGTTTGTTAACCACAGTATGATCTGCACGCAAGATTAACATTAATTTTTTTGCAGCTTTCTCACATTTTATTCGAAAATCAAGGGCTATACCTTTTCTAAGTATATCAAATTCTTTCACTCGAGTAAAATTATTCTTCGTTTTTCTTTGAAGAAAACCATATCTTACATAAAGATTTATGTTATAGTTCTCGAGTTTCACCTCAGTGATTTGGAGCATATAGATTTAAGTTAGAATTTTATTCATTCTAAGAAAGCACTATTAAACGTTTATGTTTGTGACATAATTAAAGCGTTCGAGGGCAGAATTAGCTGACAAAGTTTCGTTTAATTCTAATGACTCAGTTATTCGAAATGAGAATTTTTTTAGCTGAACTATCTTCTAATATTTAATTCTGTTAAGACCAAATGTTAATTTTCATGCTTTCATTTTACTTCCTGAACTGAAAGTTGCCGTTATCAGAAAATAATCTTTCCACAAAACTCTCTTTTAAACCCTCAGAGAAAAATATCAAACACAGCAAAAACATAGCTTGATTTCGCTGTTTTAAAAGGCTTGCAGGCTCTGTGAAGTACTTTCTTATGGCTGCCATTTGTCATTTTCTTATAACATGAATCTCAAGAAGGGATAGTGGGGTTTTCTTATGTTTAAGCTTACCTATTTTGATCAGCGTGGCTTTGTCTTGGGACGTCAGTGCTAAAAGGAAAAAGGTGTGGAGAAAAACCAGTACGACAGTCTTCCACATTGTGAGCTTTTTTCAGGATACTGAAATCCTCCGTGAAGGCAATGGTCCGGGTGTTTTCTTTCCAAGCGGCGAAGTTACGTTCCGTAATGTTTAAACCTCTGGTGTTTTTCAAAATCGATTCCAAAGGCTGTTCCTTCTGATGGAATCAGCTTGGTGTCAGTCGAACACTCGTGGAAATCTCCCTTAAATGTGCATTGCAGCACTTTGATGATAAGTCAGAAAGCTTCTATTTAATAATTGATTTTCTCAGGACGTGTTTACATTGAAAAGGAGGTTGTTAAATTATGCATGATGGACTGTTTCATGACTAAATCTGGAATACTGAAATACCTAGATACCTGCATAAAAATTAATTTGAATTGTAAAAATGTCGACACTCTGAAAAATCAGTTTCGCACGAAAACAAATACGTATATATCGACGGCTGCAATCATGCCGAATAACACTCTGCGACACATTTTTATTTTTGCATTTACCAGAAAAGCAAACATATAGACCATTTCGTAAACAGAAAATTCAGGCCTTGAATCGTGCGCTGCTAAGTACTGTTTGATAAACAAGACTTATGATCTTGCTGGCATTCTTGATCCACTTGTCACGTACGTATGCACACTAATAAATTAGCATAATTATTGACTTTTATTTTATAGCACTTACTTACAAGTGGGTCCTCAGTTTTTATTCACGTATCATTTGAATCAACTTTGTTAAACTACATTTAGCTTTGTGCCGTGGGGATATCCCTCTAAATTTACTACATTACGTTGCCTTTAGCGTAGTAAATTGTTCTCACGGGCAAGAAACCCACACGGCAACTCTGATGAAGCTGAAAAATGCCCAGAAAATTATTTCCATTCCGGTCTCCAACCTAGCTACGTTTAATATCTAGCTCTTTTATTAATTCAATTTTTCGAACGTTTTAGCTCCTTCTTAATTGTTGGAGCTGTTAAATCTTTTCGCTATTAGTAAAAGAGAGATTTCCAATAGATTATTTCCATTCCGGTCTCCAACCTAGCTACGTTTGAGTATCTAGCTCTTTTATTCTCTTCAATTTTTCGAACGTTTTAGCTCCTTCTTAATTGTTGGAGCTGTTAAATCTTTTCGCTATTAGTAAAAGAGAGATTTCCAATAGATTATTTCCATTCCGGTCTCCAACCTAGCTACGTTTAATATCTAGCTCTTTTATTCTTCAATTTTTCGAACGTTTTAGCTCCTTCTTAATTGTTGGAGCTGTAAAATCTTTTCGCTATTAGTAAAAGAGAGATTTCCAATAGATTATTTCCATTCCGGTCTCCAACCTAGCTATGTTTAATATCTATTTCTTTTATTCTTCAATTTTTCGAACGTTTTAGCTCCTTCTTAATTGTTGGAGCTGTTAAATCTTTTCGCTATGAGTAAAAGAGAGATTTCCAATAGATTATTTCCATTCCGGTCTCCAACCTAGCTACGTTTAATATCTAGCTCTTTTATTCTTCAATTTTTCGAACGTTTTAGCTCTTTCTTAATTGTTGGAGCTGTTAAATCTTTTCGCTATTAGTAAAAGAGAGATTTCCAATAGACTATTTCCATTCCGGTCTCCAACCTAGCTACGTTTAATATCTAGCTCTTTTATTCTTCAATTTTTCGAACGTTTTAGCTCCTTCTTAATTGTTGGAGCTGTTAAATCTTTTCGCTATTAGTAAGAGAGAGATTTCCAATAGATCGACGCAACGAAAAGTGAGTGACGGTGACTTTCACGAATATCAACCGAAGATTGTCAGATTGTCACGATGTTCTCCACAATATCGAAGATTTCCGAAGAATCCAACTGTTAGCATAAAATTTCACGACCAAGGCAGCCGAACACTTCCGGAGATCTCAGAAGATACCCAAAATTGATCGATTGACAGTGCATAAGCGCGCAAAGTGGAATTAGTGCGCATCATTAATCACCATGGTAACAGACCGTACTGTAAAATCCAGACAGAAGAAACGCACTAGTTGTCTTTGTAATTTTACTGTATTTGCTAATTTAAGGCATTTCTTCACTGTTATGAATTGGTAACGACAGTCTAGTGACAGAGAAAGCGACTTGCTAACATTAAAGCTTGACCATATGCAGATGTACAATTCAGAAACGCCATTTACTTTAAGTAATGATCCAGGTAAGAACTGTACCATTTTCTATTGTTCTGCGGCAATAAGCTTTCCCCACATTGAAACGGTTGTGTTTTCAGACCAAGAATTTATCAACTGATGGAAAGCAGGTTTATGAAATAAAATGTATTAAACTCTATTCTGAAAGGTAGTTTCCTTTGTGTGTGAACATTTCAACCAATCACAACAGTCGTAAACAAAGACAGTAAAGCCTCCAATTTTTCAATGTTCCCCACATAGGATTACTGTGGTATTTAGATTCAGAAGAGATTTTGTTCAAATGTTTTGCTGATTGAACCAATCAGAAGTATGATACAACAATGGCAATGTTGTGTAAAAGTTAGCACCTTTCTGCATTCCTTGCCGCGTGGTTGCCCCCTTCTTACATGGACTGTTACTTAATGCATAACCAAATGTTTGCCCAAGTAGGGAGGTTTTCGTTTCAAACTCAGTAACGATACGGCGGGCAGAAACGTTTCTTTAAATTCATAC
>JAHPZR010031122.1:0-12500 GCA_019787425.1 Platygyra sinensis
CTGGGTGCTATGTCCCTGTTTATAACGTCTGCCTGAACCCTGTGCTCATTTCATTGGATACTATTTCTAAGTGTTTGATTCCTGGCATGATATCTACATGTATTCTGGTGGTGGCTGATTGCCCTGAGCCAGTCCTGCAATTTCTAGTACCCCTGGGATAATAAGAATACATAACAAAATAAACAGATAAATAATAATAATTATACAAAAAAGTTTTGTATCTCGGGACAGTTTTTCTTACCCATGTTTACCACCAATCAATATTATGTTTTACCTTTGGCACTATGTCCTAAGCAAAAAGGGGCAATTTGCTTGTAGCTATTTTCACCAGTTGTAGTGCCTTGGTGTTGAAAAACACAATCATTAATATATACCATCTCTGGCACAGGGTATTGCACCTTACCAATGGATATAATATAGCAATTTGTTGCATTTTATCATTGTGTCATCAGATCAGAATGGTTTTACCGTCTCCTTGTACAATTTCATCACTGCTTGCCATGGCATTCCTAAATTTATTCAACCTCTACCACTCAATTTTTTATTTTATTCACCTCATTTAAGTCAGTACACAAATGTGTGTGTAGTTTAAAATAGTATTGCTTTCATCTAAACACAGTCCCTTCCAAAGCTAGCTTTGGGGAACTCCAGATCATTCCATGGTCATTTTCATCAGTACAGTTATTGTACTATACTTCTCTCATTTAGTCTGCTGGTTGTTTTCATTATGTTTTGCAGTGCTAAGATTGTCCAATACCCCTCATGATTCCAACAAGATGTGTTCAGATGTATCCAGTATTTGGCTGTGCTACTTTTGTAGATGTTGCATTCAGTATAACCATCCATCATAACAACATGTGGCAGCTCTGGAGTATTATTATCTGTTGGTGCTAGGAATCTTTGATGCTCTGTTGCTATACCCCTCATGATTCCAGCAAGACTTGTTGAGAGGTATCCAGTATATGATGGTGATACATTTTGTATATATGTTGCACTCAGGATAACTATCCATACCATAACATGTGCCAGTTGTGAACTGGAGTATCAGTTAGTATGCAGTGGTCAAGAGTAAAAGGAACACTATTTGCATTTTATCATGTGATTCATTGACAGTCGCTGAAATTAGTTCAGTCATGTAAACTTACTGTTACAGTTGATCAACTACATGATTGTACATACATGCAACTGTATATTAATTTTTGAAGCTGTAGATAAACTTTATCTGTTTTTATATACACAATGTGAGCAAGGGCCACTTAGTTGTAGATTGAGTTTTGTTGTGATTAAGTGCCAGGTGTGCAGGGGCCACTTGGTTGTAGATTAATTACAGTGTATTGTTACTGTTTTTAAGTACCATGTGTGCAGCGGCCACTTGGTTTTAGACTACTTTCCACTTGGTTGTAGATTAATTATTTTGTTCTTGGTTTTCACCTGTCATGTGACCAAAGCTCAAAAATTGTATTCATTCAATGACTAAGGCCAAGAATTGGTTTGTCTCATTTTTCTGTGAGTTCTTAACAGACATGTGTCACTCAGATTTCTAGAAATTTGTATGGGTACACCTCTATACAAACAGCATAATTTATTCAGGATGAGAAAAATACTGATAAAAATACATGACAAGAAAACACGAGGTTACCCTACAATGTTTCCAGAAATTACACACTAAAACAAGCTTCATGTTTTCATCCAATGCCTTAGGATAGAGCTATTTACATAGTTACAAATTAAGAAAAGACTTCAATCTGGTTTGAGAAATTAAAACCAGACCTCCCTTTAGGAGGGGTGGTTGTAAAAAAAACAAACAAACAAACAAACAAACATCTGTCATTGAGTTTCCCTATCTGAATGCACAATTATTACTCTAGGTAGAGCTCTACAACTTAGTGGTTGTAGCTTACTCATTATTGTTTCATTACCTTGTGAGCAGAGGCCACTTGGTTGTTCATTAGTTGTTCATTAGTTGTTCATTAGTTGTTCATTAGTTGTTCATTAGTTGTTCATTAGTTGTTCTTGTTTGTGAGTACTGTGTGAGAAGGAGCCACTCGGTTTTAGTTTACTTATTGTTTAATTACCATGTGAGCAGGGGCCACTTGGTTGTACTTTAGTTGATGTTGTTTTTGAGTACTGTGTGGGCAGGAGCCACTCGGTTTTAGTTTACTTATTGTTTCATTACCATGTGAGCAGGGGCCACTTGGTTGTTCATTAGTTGATGTTGTTTTTGAGTACCGTGTGAGAAGGAGCCACTCGGTTTTAGTTTACTTATTGTTTAACTTTAACCATGTGAGCAGGGGCCACTTGGTTGTTCATTAGTTGATGTTGTTTTTGAGTACTGTGTGAGAAGGAGCCACTTGGTTTTAGTTTACTTATTGTTTAATTGCCATGTGAGCAGGGGCCACTTGGTTGTTCATTAGTTGATGTTGTTTTTGAGTACCGTGTGAGAAGGAGCCACTCGGTTTTAGTTTACTTATTGTTTAACTACCATGTGAGCAGGGGCCACTTGGTTGTTCATTAGTTGATGTTGTTTTTGAGTACCGTGTGAGAAGGAGCCACTCGGTTTTAGTTTACTTATTGTTTAACTACCATGTGAGCAGGGGCCACTTGGTTGTTCATTAGTTGATGTTGTTTTTGAGTACTGTGTGAGAAGGAGCCACTCGGTTTTAGTTTACTTATTGTTTAATGACCATGTGAGCAGGGGCCACTTGGTTGTTCATTAGTTGATGTTGTTTTTGAGTACCGTGTGAGAAGGAGCCACTCGGTTTTAGTTTACTTATTGTTTAATGACCATGTGAGCAGGGGCCACTTGGTTGTTCATTAGTTGATGTTGTTTTTGAGTACCGTGTGAGAAGGAGCCACTCGGTTTTAGTTTACTTATTGTTTAATTACCATGTGAGCCGGGGCCACTTGGTTGTACATTGGTTGAACTTGTTTTTGGAGTCACTTAGTTCTAGATTAGATTTTCTTGTTTTGGAGTATCATGTGAGCAGGAGCCACTTGCTTGTAGTTTAAACATTATTGTTTAACTTCCATGTGAGCAGGGGCCACATGGTTTTAGATTAATTGTTCTTGTTTTTGGAGTCACTTGGTTCTAGATTTGTTTTTCTTGTTTTGGAGTATCATGTGAGCAGGAGCCAATTGCTTGTGGTTCAAATATTATTGTTTCATTACCATGTGAACAAGGCCTACTTGGTTGTAGATTAGTTGTTTTTGTTTTCGACTACCATGTGTGCAGGAGCAACTTGGTTGTAGATCAGTTATTATTGTTTCAGTACTAAGTGAGCACTTGGTTGTAGTTAGTTACTTATTTATAGTTTCACTACCATATGAGCAGCTGCCACTTGGTTTTACAGTAGATTAGTTGTTCTTGTTTTGGAGTACCAGGTGCGCAGGGGTCCCATGGTTGTAGATTAGTTATTATTGTTTCATTACTAGGTGAGCAGGAGCCACTTGGTCATCGATTAGTTATTATTGCTTATGAGTACCATTCATTATTGTTTCAGTCCCATGTGAGCAGGTGCCACTGGGTTATAGATCACTTATGATTGTTTTTAAGTACCGTGTGAGCAGGGGCCACATGGTTGTAGATTAATATTTTAATCATGTGAGTAAGGGTTACAACATTGTTCATGTAGCATACTCCTTCTTGTGTGTTGCTTTGGCTTCGGGTGGGGCTGCCCTTTCACTCGTTCCTCATGGCGGGCTTTGGCGGTTTCTCCCTCACCTTTGCTGGGCTAATACTTTGGTATGTTTGTAATTTAAGCTTTCTAAGCTTGCTATCAAAATAAACGGCCACAACTGTGGCCAATATATCCCACTTGAGAGTGTTTATTGTTCTTGCCCAGCAAACAGAGCTCGCCCAAAGTAACACCCATATGAATTATGTGCATGTTGTATTTAGGTGTCGAGAACAAGATACATAAAGGAAATTTATTTTACCAAAATAAATGATTTTATGTAGCTTGTGACGTAACTAGGCCCAGTACTTGTATGCGGGAGTTTCTGTCATCCGGGACATATATATTGCTAGATGTGATCCACCTTCTCGTTTGTGCAGCATTCTCGGCAAGTGAAGGGAATTTTCCCTCCCTCCACACCCCATTTTCCCTGTTTTTCGGCATTTTCTGGCGGTTTCTCCCTCACCTTTGCTGGGCTAATACTTTGGTATGTTTGTAATTTAAGCTTTCTAAGCTTGCTATCAAAATAAACGGCCACAACTGTGGCCAATATATCCCACTTGGGAGTGTTTATTGTTCTTGCGCAGCAAACAGAGCTCAGCCAAAGTAACACCCATATGAATTATGTGCATGTTGTATTTAGGTGTCGAGAACAAGATACATAAAAAGGAGCTTTTTCAAAAAAGCATACCCAGTTCAAGATAAGATTGCAAAACCATACGATATTCATGACCAAAATGGCCCATATTGATACCCCATTTATCATCAAAACACATACCTATGTCCATAAAAGCGATTACCCCCTCTCCTAATTTATCTCACCTCTCAGTGTGTCAATGCCGGCAGAATCGATTTCTTGTGAATCACTCGGATTCATCATGTACTGGCGTCTATTTCACTTCAATTTTGTACACTAATATCAACTGGTTCTAATAAAGGAACACAGATCTAGTGTTTTAGGATCATACCGGGCTCTATCGTTTAGCACTTGATCGCAATGTGCGCTGCGGAAGTCTTATCATCACTCTCTAAGAACTTTACTCTACGTTTGTCAGGTGGATTTGATCATGTCTTAGTCGCTTCAAATAATGTGGAGATATGAGTCATATCACGTTCAGCCGGTGTTCATAGATAATTATACGTTTTTATGAGGGAAGTCAATCTTAGTACATAGCTCTTAAGGTACGTCTTTTTTTTTTTAAGATCTGGTTAAGAGTTGAACTGAGAATAACATTCTTGTCCATAAGGAAAACGCCGTCATTCAGATTAATGAATGATTGATTGATGAATGATTGAATGAATGATTGATGAATGAATGATGAATGATTGTGCCCTTCATTCAGGTTGATGAATGTCTCATTGAACTCGTCTTCAAAATTGGTAAATTCACAGAATAAAAAGCTTTATATTGCCATAGGTTTCTCACCTCTCAACGTGTTATCTTCAAAATCCATCTCTTGCGATGGCCTTCGGTTCAAGACTTTTATCAAGTCAGCAATTGTTGTTATCAACTGATTCTTATAAGGCAACGGATGCTGGTTCTAATATGGTTCATTTGAAACTGAAGCAATGTTGTGAAAATAAACAATTGAAACTGGAATTTACAAACTGTCGGCTGAACTCGGAAACTGAAACATGCTGATGAAGAAGAAAACTATACAAGCCAACTTTTAACAATAACAACAGTTTTTAAAATAGGAAACTGACGATCCTGTATGGAATTTGTTTGTGGTGGTGAGATTTAACAAATGAAATATGGCCTAGAAAAAGAGATTATGGGTCGAAAGTATTTACACAGCTTAGCATATATGGATGATTCCCCTCTGTTTGGAATTGTTCAAGTTATTTGAGCCCGGGCAAGTGAATACAGAAATGATCTCAAATCGTGGATGCTTTAGACCATAGAGAACTCTACTCTTCTACTAACTATGTAAACACAAAGCACAGAATTTTAGAGTAACAGAACGTGATGGAAACTTGAACTCTATGTCAAACTTTAGAATGCTTATTCAAACAGTCAAATCTGAGGCACCCAACGATAGTTTTCTGGCAAATGCTTTAAATCACTGTTTTAGTTTATCTGAAGTGCTTTTGAAGCTCTGAAAGTTATTTTTTATGCTGCGCTTTAAAATCTTTATCTATTCAGTTAACGTTATTTTGGGGAACTGGGGCCTTTGCCAATTTATCAGGACAGTTTTGGTCTGACCTCCTTTTGGTACCCCAAACGACATTTTTATCCATCAAATTAAATTTGGCATATCGTGCAAGCTCAAGGGGACAATTAAAGTAGAAAGAAATATAAAGCCTTTCGAACAAGATAATTTAGCGAAACGACCCGTTGAGTGCTATTAGTTCTCAAATGTCTCGCACTCAAGTGACAGTTTCAAACACTGCAACGTGACAGGATATACGAAAATAATCCAAGGGTTTTAGTTGTGGTGCAGATTATGCAAATGTGTGCTTTCGTCATGAATAAACTTTTTGGAGTAATTCTGCTGACCGGTAGAAATCACTGTATTAGTAAAACGATGATTAGTTAAGGACTACTGCAAGGCTGATACAACGTCGTCTGTGTTTTTTAAGACTACATTTCGGCTGGCCAGAGCACCCTTCCTCGTGTTTAGATGTTACTAAAATATAAAAATAAAATTACAATATTATATAGTGGCGGATGTTGTAACATATTGAAACTGAAAGGAGTGGCCGAAATGACGAACAAAAGAAACTAGATAAAGTAAGGATAAAATGGGTCTACGTAGGTTACAAGTTTTACGATTCATCATGTCTATTCATACCGCGGGGTTCCAATGCTCCTGCTAAATCTACTAACTAGTTAGACATTCTGAGATAGTGCAGAGTGTTATGCAGGACTGTCAGCACGTTTTGAGTCATCTGTTGTTAGTTCAAGGCCCAAAAATAACTTATAATTACTGTTTGTCGAGATGGTTTTGAATTTTACTGTGGTGTTTTACGTTGAATTTCGTTCATTTTAAATTCATTAATACGTTGAACTAGCAAACATGATGATTTCATGTTTTTCAACACCAACATTTGTGACTTGATACTTATGTTTTCTTCGCAAAGTTTGTAACATGATACCCTTGTTTTCTCAAAAACATGCTCGCTTTTTTCCAGCTGAAGAAAAATGAGATAATCTTATTAACTTATGAAAAAAATGGAAGAGGAATGATTTTGTTTCATTCAAGAGGCCAAAAGTTTCATATCATCGATAATCAGTTACTGATTTGATTATCAAATGTCACGTCGTGTCTCGGAAAAGCACGTTCTTACTAGGTTGCTACCGTTAGTGTTAACAGTAAACCAGTTCAAAATACACAATGACATCGATTAATACAACCGAGAAGCGTTTCAACTTGACCGATATTAAAAAAAAAAGAAAAGAAACCAATGTTTGTTTATAGTGGTCATGCACTTAGCTACACCTAGCTAGTTCACAGGCATGCCACTCAAACTGAAGGAAACAAATATTTCAAATAAACATAACAGGCTTAAAAATCCCAACTGGCGAGAGGCAGACCAGTTGGCTATTTACAAGCATGACTGAGAGTTGAACTAGGGTCCACCGAGAAACAACTCCAGCTTAGTGGTCAGAGCGGGACTCGAACCCGCGACCTCAAGATTTCAAGTCCGGCGCCCTAACCCTTCGGCCACGCTGCCTCCCTATAAATCGGTGAATGAGTCCCCTCAAAGACTGACTAAATTTATTTGCGGTTTCCAAAAGTGACACAGTGTCTGCAGCAATTTTGGGAAGTTTCTTTTGTCACGACATTACTAATTTTAATGCCGCTAACGTATAACTCGGAAATGTTTCGGGTGAATACATGTGTCAACTTTTTGTTCTCTTTACAGTGGAACCTCGATTCAACGAAGTCGCTGGGGACCGGCTAAATTTGTTCGTTAAATGGAGGGTTCGTTATATCGAAAACCTCGATATAACGAATTTGAGGGGAAACGACCAAAATGTTCGTTATATCTAGGTCATAGTTAATGATTGACTTGTAACACAGGTGACTTCTGTCACACGACATGATTATTGATAGGGAACTTAAGCACGCGCGTTTTTGAGACGCGGACGGTGACCGGAAGGAAGCTGTTTTCACTTTTAACTTGCCCGCACACAACCGCATTCACATTGCAAAGTATCCTTTCTCCAATAGAGACGAGTATTATAAAAAACTGCGAGACAATACTTTCCTAGTAAGCGAAATGTCCTCTTCCGGTTGCCGTCCGCGTCTCAAATTCTCCACCCTACTACTATCTGGATTTGTCCTCGGTATTCCCGAGTTCAACTCCTCGACCGCGTTGTGTAAATAGCCAACTGGTTAGCCTCCCACCAGTTAGGATTCGAATGTTTATGTTCAATTTGCAATATTTGGTTACTTATTTACAGTGTCCCCAATTAGCACTACAGTGCAAAATACACTCGAAACTTAAATAAAGTTATTATTATTATTATTATTATTATTATTATTATTATTATTATTATTATTATTATTATTATTATTATTATTATTATAATTCAATGCAATTTTCGTCACCCAGAACTGCCCTGTTTTGAGACGCAATTATTAAGATCTATTACTGAAGCATGTTGGCTTCCAGTATCAGTTATTTTCACTTTTGAGCACACGCGCAGCTTTTGTTTTCTGTGCAGAAGAACGACACTTTCAGAGTAGCGATTTAAAATTTTTGCAACATAGAGGTTATACAGGAAATTGTCTTTGTAAAGAAGGAAACGGGATTAAGTATTGTTATGTTGCACTACCCAACATTTCTGGATTTCAAAGATTTAAATATTTTTGCTTTAACGTCTGTACCTTTGCCAGGATCATTTACAGTCCAAATATAACTATGTTAATGATAATTAACAGTTTCTTCAGTTTCTCAACACGCGAGTTGCGTTCTGTTCATGACAAAACTTAAACAAACAATGGTAGATGCTAGAAAACAGAAACCAGCAGCAGTTAACGTTTATATTCTGTCGCGTGTTTACATTGTAATTCGTTATATCGAGGTAGATTTTACGTTTAGGCTTCTGGATTATGTTCGTTATATCAAAGAATGCGTTATATCGAGGTTCTATTCTATACATTTTACTGTAATTTTGGTCGGGACATAGTATATCATACGTATATATCGAGATAGTTTGAAACTGCACACGACATTTTTAAACCGAGCTAGGGATGATTCCAAAAGATACGCGGTCACAAAAGCGTTCTTTGCACTAAAAGGGAGAACTGATATTACCTGAAATATAACTGCTATTGCCCGTTAAGACGAGAGCGTGTTATCGCACGCATGCGCTTTGAGCAAATTGCTTTTGTTGTTAAGAGAATAGTACCATTAGAATAACAAGAGAATATTGGAAACATATATAGTTTTGTAATGTTACCCCGATGTAGTACGTTTTACCTAGCAATCAAAGGTACCTACATGTACCCCGCCTCCTCAAAAAAGCTAATTAGTTAATAAGAATTAATTAATTAAACAAACATTTAAGTTTACACCTTATTGCCTTACTGCCTTTATACCAATAGTGCTTTAGCGGCGTCAACCCCCAAACCATCCCAATAGAGCACTCTGCACTAAAAAGGACTCTGGCTTCTCTGATTGAATCACGTGAGGAGTGGATAAGTTCAATTGGGATTAGTTGCATGTCAGTACAGCAATGATTAGAATGAGAAAGAAAATGTTCGGCAACAGTGCTAGGTTTGGATTAAATGTTATTTTTGTCGACAGAGAGTCTATGTTCCTCGAATCTGTCTTCGAGAAGTCGCTTAGTTTCTCTTATGTATTGTAAATGGCAGCGGTTTCACTGTATCATGTCGAGTAAATTTTCCTGTTACAGTATTGAAGGCGCATGTATCGTTTCACATTTCTAGGTCAATGTATTACGTGACTACAGTTGGTACTAAAAATAAAAACTTGATTTGTTTGCTTTCTGTGTATTAAGTTCATTTTACATCCCTATTACAATTCTTATCTCGCATTAACAGTTACCTCCCAAAAAAGGCCATTTCGAAAAGGTGATGAACAAAACACATGCTGACCTCCAGAACATGAACTACCCGAATGGACTACCCTGAAATGAACTACCCTTAAAATAATATTCGAAATGATTACTATTCAAAGTTATGAGCTGTTATACCTTGCTCTTCTCCATGCGCGGTCTCTAGCCGCCATTTCACCCTTAGACAAACTGATGTTGCTCAGTATTACTAGGACTAAGATGTACCCGGCACAGCATACACTGACTTGTAACTCATTCTTTCAGTGCCTATGACGAAATTATTCTTATTAATTGCTCAGTAACATACAAAGAAAGCTAGATCTATTTCCAGTTATGCAGCTCCTCCTCCACAGCCTTCCTTACTGTTGCAGGTTATTGCAAGGACCACAATTCCTCGTCCCTTTTTGAGAACCCTTAAACCTGCCACAGCAAATGAGTACTCCGCTGAGTTGTTTAAATCAGTGACCAATAAAAAATGTCTACATACGAGCCAAGTGGTCCACCAGGCCGGAGTTTATCCCGGTTTCTGCAGCATAAAGCGACTAGGAGTATTTCTACTCCCCCCTGAATGGGATGCAAGCCCATCACAGGGTTACCACTAGCACTAAGGTCGCCCATCTTTACACCTGGATGTAGCCTGCGTAGCAGCTGATTCCTTTCCTTTTACAGGCGGCGCGCGCGGAGATCGAACAGGCGAGCGAAAAGCGGGCGAGTGAAGGAGTACGCCTGGGGTGAGCAAAAAAAATTAGGGAAAAGTGGGAAGGGGGCGAGTAAGATGGAGAGAGGCACTGTGATATAAAGATGTCTCTGCCCATGAACACAACGCAATGTACCCGGCCAGGGCTCGAATCCAGACTGCTCGATCCTGAGAGACAAGCGCACTAACCATGAGGCCACCTCACTCTCTTAACATCAGTGACCAGTGCTTTACCAGGAGCCCATTACTAGGAGCCTGCAATTCCCATAAGCCAAAGCAATGGCATTTTTCAGACCAGTCTATTATTGACCAAGTGTGAGGTCAAGATGGCTTGATATTGACCAAGTTCTTTTTTTTGCGTGTTTATGGATCGAGACGAAGTCGAGGTCCATAAACTCGCAAAAAAAAAAAACGAGGCCAATATCCAGCCATCTTGACCGAACAAGCTTGGTCAATAAAGAATTTAGTATATGGCTTTCGGGGAAATTTTTCTTTTGGGTTACAGCGGGTAGTCCCGAGCGGGCAAGATGGCTCCATCTTGCCCGCTCGGGTAGCCAATCGCAGCGTGGATTTGGGTCATCTTGCCCGCTCGCGGAGCTAGCCATATAAAAACAGGTCGTTAATGAGTCTAATTTTTTAATAGTGATTACGTGAGACCATGATGATTCAATAGCTTGTTCACCTTTCACTCGCACGTGGCGAAGCACTCGTGTTATTCTAAAACTGTGATTTCACTCGCTAATATACGGTCCTTTCATCATAAGGTAAGTTGTTAGATAGTTTCTGTTTCGAGTTTCGCTTCGCAGAGTAGTCTTTGTTATGTTTCGCAGAATATTACGGCTTGCTAAGAGGTTGTAAATTCGCAGGGTACCAAAATCCCTGTAAAAAATGATTGAAGTGTTTTGAATCTCTACCCGGGGAACTCTAGATCCTGGTTGAAACATGTCTTTCCAAAATCAATAGCCCAAAATGCAGTGAATACGATGTTTTTTGCCTGTTTCTCGCATCCTTAGCCCATTTAACAATTAGACCCGTGGCCCTTGAGGGCGAAGGGTTTTTTTCGCATCATCCAACAAGTCGGACAGAAAAGGCAATAATAAAGTTAGCAAATGCAATTTGAAAAAAAATTATTTGGGAATAAAAAGAAAAAACCGGCGAATAACGCTACTCGAGCACTATTATTAATAGTCTTCTGGAAGCGTAGCCAATTGAAATGCAGGATCTGCATTAGTCCACTTGTTGGGTGCCACTAAAAATCAATTAGCTTGCGAGTTGCCAGATTCACCTTTCGCAGGGATCTTACATTAGGCGTATGAAGAATCCTTATACAGGAATGCAGCAGAGTCCCTACATATCCTCGTGTCAACGTGACTCTGGTCACGTGGACACGCGGCAATAAAGCGTCAAGAAATCCTTGTGGAGGTCAGAACTAGATGCTACTCAAACTTATGATATGGACCACACTTAATTTACGCATGAGAACTCGAAAACTTGCAAAAAGGGCGGTAACGCTCAAAAACATGCAAAAGATCCGCTTTTGACACAGAAAAAGACTCAACTTGAGAATCCACAAGCAGTTGCAACAAATTCTACTGACCCGGGGTTGGGTGAATCATTGGGACACTGAGTCCCTAGTCCCTTACACTAGACCATGATAAGCTTGACTGATTTTGCAATCCAGTTCTATACTAGGCACCAAAAACCTCTATCCTATCCCAGACTACATACTGCCATGCAGAAACCTTTTCTCTATTATAGTCTAACATACGTCAAGTTAACTAAACAGTTACAAGTCACTTCCGAGTTTCAATTCTATTAGAGAACCCCAGATAAAGAACCCTGAGCTGTTTTAGACTAAATCATTCATACACTAGCCACTTTTTCGGCCTTATTTTTATACTCTATCATAGACTAAACTGCCTGAGAACCACACCCTTCACAGTGGCACGTGCCCATATAACTTATCCATGGTAGTACCCCCTCCCCTCCCGTGGGACTACTAACAACTGTTCACCAGTTTATAATGCTTTAACAACAGCATGGAACTGATGTCTAAGCATTAGTAAACAACTTATGATTATGATAATTTATTATCAAA
>JAHPZR010031122.1:20000-74362 GCA_019787425.1 Platygyra sinensis
GGAAAGGAAAATATCATTCAGACCAAATCTTCTTCCGATCAGGTGATCCCCTACCAGGCAGTAAAGAAAGGGCATTGAAATCTAAGTCACAAAACCTAGTGTATCAACTTGTTTTATGTACCTGATACCATGAATACGCTCTCTTCATCGGGTTTATCAAGATTGTGATGATTTTAGCTTCTGGAGGAGGAGGAGGAGGAGGAGGCGGAGGCTTAGATATTATATCACGCCATTATCGATTCATGGCGTAAAAGCATTTAGAAGTTGAGCTGCAATTTCCAATCAATATAAAATCGAAAAACGTCAACGTTGTTGGATTTTCAAACAAAGTTGAAAAATTAATGGTCAGCAGTCCAAACTGTTCTCTCAGAAGAAGGCACTTGACTGAGACATAGAAAGAAATGACTAAGTTAAATCTATTAATGTTTCAAAATCCGTGAAATCCGTCTTTTCCGCCGTGTTTAGTAAAAAGGTTAACTTAACTGCTTACCAGCACTGGAAGTTTCCATGCAAGGTTTTTCCTAATAATGGCGGAAAGGACGGATTTCGCGGATTTTGCGGATTTGTTTTTAATTCGTTTTATTTAATACTTCTCTTTCAAACTGTAAGTAGAATATTATTGATATATTTTAATATATAAATAATACATCTTAATATATTATTTATATTATACTTACAGTTTTAAAGAGAAGTATTAAATAAAACAAATTAAAAACAAATCCGCAAAATCCGCGAAATCCGTCCTTTCCGCCATTATTAGGAAAAACCTTCAATGGAAACTTCCAGTACTGGGAGGCAGTTGGATGAAACATTCTTCTAATCACGGCGGAAAGAACGGATTTCACGGATTTTGCGTGAAATCGATTGGCCTTTGAAATACAAGATTTTGCTTATCTCTGGTGTCTATATTCTGTTTCAACTGTTTTTATTGAATCACATTCTACATTTGCGTTGACATAGAGGATGTTACATCTTTCTTCAAAAATCAATGACACTTTTACGTCACTTTTCTACCTTCCTCTTCTGTCTCAGTTCATTTATTCTTATTCATTTTTTTAACATGAGTCGTGATAATTGTGTAATACACGACGAAAACACGCTGCTGTATATGATATTTTCTCAACTCTTTTCGCTTGCCCCATTAGTTCTGGTTGATATTGTTCTTAACCCCTACTGGGACCATGTGTAGACAGTATTTCCTAAATCTCTCTCAAACGAATATACCGTCAATGTGGCTTGTTAATCGAGTTTATTATTTGGTGTAAAATACCTGTTGATTGCTGACCAGCGCAAATATTAATAGCAACATTAAATACGGGAAAGTAACGGATGAGAAAATTCGTCTACAAAAGTAGCGTAAATAGTCTAAGAGCTGATTGCGTGTCACAATTGGCTGATTAAAAATGTCACTGTTGCTTCGTTACCTACTTTATTGTTCGCTGTGAAAGAGCTGTTGATAGCTGACCAGTGCGACGAAAAATGGCATTGACATGAAAATTATGTCGCGAGAAAAGTCGTCTAGAAGACTCACTGGAGAGCACCTGCGAACTGATAGCGTGTCACAATTGGCCATTTAAAACAATAATTACGTCTTCTATTGATTGCATTTTGTGTGGTATAATTATTCCCGAGAACTTCACAAGTCTTCTCTCTATAAAAGCAAAACACGTTCAGGGCTTACATTGTCGTTCAAGATGCAGAGGGCTCGTTATCCATGCCGTCAACTAAACAGCAGGACGATAAAAAGCGCTGCGTTGTGCTACTTGAGCCCGGTGGTTTTGGGAAAATGTAGTATTATCAGTGCAAAGTGTGCTTGCAAGGTTCAGGAAGAAGGTTTTGAAAATGCGTGGAATGGCGTGTGTCGAACTAGAGATGCCTGTGATAAAGCTCTGCAAGGTTTGTTTATGCGTGTGCTGTTTAAAATTTCGAGCTTTTCTGTCGTTGTTTGGGTGGAATAAATTGATGCAGATTCAGTGAATAATAGCTTGTTTCGTCTATTTCACAGGCATGAAGAATGTCGCATTCTTTTTCAGCTCCATTAGCACGAAAAGTCTAAAGAAAGAACAGAGCAGGAAAAAAGTGCATGTCGAGGAAGAGGGGAGCGATGATGCCGACGAATTTACGGATTCGAGTCAATACGGCAATTCAACAAGCCAAGAATGGGTTGCAAGTCATGCCACAATCATAAATCAGAAGCTGTGCCCATGTGTGAGTTACTGGATCGCTCTGACCACGCCAAATGGTGCACCGTGTAGTCCTCTTGTTATCCACCGGGCCCTTCTGGAGTGCAACGTGGATGTCTTCGCAACTCAGGTAACAACTTTATTCCAATCGTAAAAATTGACCTAAGTAACACTAATCAGTGATAAAGTGTAATAACTCTTTTACTTTTTTTTACAAGGCATTAAATA
Source organism: Platygyra sinensis (assembly GCA_019787425.1). NCBI lineage: Eukaryota > Metazoa > Cnidaria > Anthozoa > Scleractinia > Merulinidae > Platygyra > Platygyra sinensis. The sequence continues at coordinate 22,412 of JAHPZR010031122.1, forward strand.
AAAAAAAAATAGCAAAAGACAGACTTTACAGTAAACGTGTAAGTGCCCAAGATAATTCCAACGGTTAGATTCAACAACTTTTATTTAGCCTGGAATTCAAAGTACACTAACTTTGAATTTCCTCGATACCGAAAATTACTGATCACTTGTTCACCAGCCGAATGCTGGTTATTATGAAAGAACCGGAATCAACTTGTTGAATATTTCTCAATCTTAGGTCCCCTGCCACGAGGGTAAAGAGACCGGAGCGATGAAAGAGCTGTTTAAAGTCCTTAAAGACCACAAGAACCCGTTTATGGAGGAGCTAGTTAGTTCGTCATACCAGTATTGCTTTCGTGATGAATTTGAAAGTTTCGTGGGGGACGCCGATTCAGTGGATCTCGACGAATGCGGCACGGAGCACGTAGTCCGAATCTGTCTCGTCGATCCCTCATTTTATTCCAGTCTTTCGTGGGCTTTGAGGAAACTCCAAGATGTAAAACTGGTCATCGACCAGTTCGGCTTCCAATCAGACGGCTCGGCTATTCCACGAGAGAAGAAATCGTCGACGAACAGGCAAGATTGTCCGATAAACTAACAGTGCTTGTTAATGACATTGGCATCGCCATGAAAAGGCTGGGCTACGCTTTGTACGGTGGAAAAGTGTACAAGAAATGCGACAAGGCAAAGTACACCTATTCCTATAAGTGCGAGGTGGAGGCATTCGTTAATAGTTTGGCAGCGAACGAGTCTTTCAAGGCGCGACTCCTAAAGGACATGAAGAAAGTTATCGATATCCTAGCCAACCCGCACTGCGAGGTCATTCGACCACTTTGTGTAGATTATAATTTGATTGAGGTAAACGACGGCAAGTGCTGGTCAATCAAGGAGCGTCGCTTCCTGGAAAATGCGATCGCGGACAAGAACATTGGTCATGTTACACCACGTGCGTTTAGTTCGTACGATCCAACAAGAGAGCCAGAACCGAAGTATTTCAAAGAGATTTTGGAAAACAGCCTCACAAAAGCTGAAATAGAGGAATTTTGCGAAGATTTCTTGAGGCTCTTGAATCACAATCAAAAGAGACACAAAGACAAAGTTCCTTGCCTTATTGGTGCCGCTAATAGTGGAAAGACGAGTTTATTTCAACCAATTCTAGGCCTGGTACATCATGGCAACATAGCAATTATTACTAAACAACGCGTCTTCAATAAGGCCATGATCAATCACTTCACAGAAGTCATCTTCGTGGACGAAGCGAATCCTTCCACACTAGATATAGATGACTGGAAAATCCTAACGCAGGGCGGTTACACAGCCTGTGACATCAAGTATCAAACGGCTAAGTCATTCATTAACCGTTGCCCGATGCTTTTAACAGCGCAACAGAAACTTGAATTCGGGCCAGAGGACCAACCAGCAATGGACCGTAGGCTAAAGAACTACGTCTTCAAGAGTTTGCCTAACCCAAGAAAGAAAGCAGCAGAGTGGCTCAGAAAGCACTCCATGGATTGTGTTGTGTGGGCCTCGACGAAAGCGCGTCCGACGACGGACCAAGAAGAAAGCTCCGACAGCAGCTTGGGAGAAGAGCAAATCGGTGACGGCGTTCTTAAAGACGAGGAGAAGGACGCTTTACGAACGCTGCCTCTTGCAGACGTCTGGACTGACACTCTTGACGAGACAGGCGAGACAACAGGCACAACAGCTGATGCTGCCAGTGACAATACGGTCGACTCGGATGACGACTAGTGTATTCGTAACTTGAGGAGAGTACTTGGGCAATCTTCGACAGGCTCCCTGCGACATAGACAAATTGCCAGCATCTTGCACACGCGCGTCAGGGAGAAGGAGGACGAGAATCGGCGAAGACGTGAACTTCATAAGGCAAGACGATCTTTCCTGACAGAGAGGGGGGTCAGCAGCGAGATTGCCGAACTGTTGCCAGAAGACCCCGAAGCAGCGATACCAAGTCAAATCCAAAGACAACTGCAGAAGCACAGCGACGAACAAGTAGCACACCAAGAGCAAGAACGACGCGAGAAAGCCCGTCAAGCGTTCGAAGGCACCTGGATAAGAGCTACCGAGATGGAGCTGAAGAACTGCTGCGACAAATATCAAAGCAGTAGCGATCCCACAGTTCGCGCTAACGTCAAAGAATGGATCAAGGTCCTGTGCGACAAGTTAAAAATGCATCACAAGTCCTTGGGCACTTTCAACACCGCCGAGGCTGTCCAAGAACGAATCAAGGTATGCACCGCTCTAGGACTGCTGAGAGAAGAGCAGCAGCACCTGGTCACAAGCGTTGCTGAAAGGCTGCCTGTGTTGCCTAGGCCTGTCCTCAGTCCAGAGACCGAGGAAGTGGAGCAACATGCATATGAGACGGATGAGGAACGCAGTATTTTCATTACCCAGCAGTGTAATGTCGTACATGAGACGGGAGAGGTAGAGAGCATTTTCATCACTCCTCTTCCGAGCACAAGTGGTGCGTCTACGCCTCATTCAAGCTTCGACGACTGCGCAGTCTCTGCTGCACTACTTCGAGCTAGCACTACCAACAAGAAGAAGCGGAAGAGGCAATCCAGCAGTCAACGTGTAGTGAAGAAATCCCAGAACGTTCTCACTCGATACTTTACTAGTCAAAAGTAAAAGCAGCTTTTTCTCGTAAGATAGGCCGTAATATAGAGTGGTCGTCTCTAGTAGTTTGATACTTTTCCACATTAAGTAAATACGATTAGGCAATCAGAACGCTACATGTATTTATGTGAATTAGTTACAAGAAAAGGCTTTTGTGTGTCCAAGAAATAAGAGCTTGATCATCTATAAAACGCGTTCCGTACATCAGTGTTTTAACAAGCTAGCTGTTAGTCAAATTTTCATTATTAAATGGTCCAGTTTCCACAGCATTTTAGTTGGTGCGCATTTGTTGTTTCTTTCTAGTCCTAGTTGGATTGCTAACCGAGCGGCATTTTCATTCCAGCCCTTTTCTTTAGTGAGTCTGCTGTTCTTCCGTCTTGAAACTGGAAATCGTCATCTCTCAAAATAGCAGTTCACTGTCCAAATCCGTGCTTAGTTATCCCTTCCTTTAGAAAGTCGTCCTCTTCTTTTGTAAATTTCAAAACGCGACGAATGTTCTTGTGAGAGCGCAGAATTCTTTTAGGCAGGGCGTCCTTTTCGGGGGAGGAGCTAATATTTTGCACTCTTTCAACTGAAGGCCCGGCCTCGGACGTCGAATCTCCGAGTCTTGCGTGGACGTCCTCGTCCACTTCTGAACCCTTGGAACCTTGAAGTTTCTGTAGGCACTCGTGACCCTTCAAAGCAACTTCACGGGATCGTTGCTTTTGATAGTGAACTTTAGCAACAGCAGAGCTGTGTTTTTGGTCTTCCGACAAAATTCTCTGCTCCTCGCTAGTGAGCTGATTGAGGCTCTGCGTTTCAACAATTTGGCGATAGCGCGTGGGATGGATGTACTTTCCGATTGCATCAAACACCAATTTGCTCATGATCTCGCCCAGTTTACCATGTTGGTCGCCATTTCTGTTGACGAGAACGAAATCGCACCGGGGTTTAAGCAAAGGTCTAACGTACGAGATGTAACCATTGAGCACTTGCATGTTCGCATCGGTCAGAATCAAAGAATCAAATCCATACTTTCCAGCAGTCTTGAACGTTTTCTGATCAATGAATCCACCCTTTTCCTTAGCCCTAGCAATCATGTCCACCGTCAAATATTGATAAGTCATGGGACGTGACCCCTTCACTTTGATGAACAGATACATGGCTACAAATTTCGTAGCAAATGTTAGGTCTGAGGGGTTCACTTGAGCTGGACTCGATTTGCAAATCTTCACGGTATTTTCGTAGCGCGGCAAATGGAATTTCACCACCTCCAACAACTCTTCCATTGTTGCCCAGTGGCCTCTTGCTTCCAGTGTCTCAATGTCTAAATCTTGTGTCCACTGCAATCGCATCATCTTTGCGACTGTCTTTCGCGCTCTTTTGAGGTACAACTCTGTTGCAGAGAACTTTTGAAAGACTGCCTCCGATGCGCCATGAAGTTTTCTGAAGTCGATCATTTCAGAAATAGCATCTATGTAGCCCAAACGCCCACCATGGCCGAGCTTGCATTCGTCTTGTAAGTAGTCGATAAACTTGAACAACATATTTGGAGAACACAAACTAAAGTCCACCACGTCAAATGTCAACTCTTCCTCGTCTTCACAACAAAATCTAAGAAACTTAAAGCTTCTTGTTACTATTTGTTGGGCTGCACGATCTTTCTTGTAACCACCACCACTTCCAGTCAGCCATTTTGTAAATACTTCGCCAATGTCGCAACATAATGAAAATGAGGGAAGTAACTTTACCGCATGGTTCGTGGTCTCGCTTGTTTGATCTTGAATTGCGCTCTCTATTGAAACATTGCTTGCTACTTTTAGCGAATCTGTGATTCCTTTCGAATTGGGTTTTTCGTCAAAGTAAAAGAACCAACTGTGCTTGGTGTTGACATGTTTTCTGCAGCCTCTCTGACTCTGAAACCCATCATGGTCACACTCTTGTACTGGGCAGTGATACAAACTGTCTGTTTCGTCCTTTTCCAAGTGAAGGCGTTTCGGTTTTGGTGATGCTCCATCGATATCCGCCCAATTGACTTGGCACTTCTTGCTCATTTTGCCGTTTTAAGAACATTTGGGCAACGGGAACCGATGACGAATAATGGAACTGTATATACTTGTTTTTATTTGCCAAGGCATGCGCTTACTTGCCCGCCCTCATTACTATTGTGTAAAATTCATGACAGTTAGAGGCAATCAAACTTGCCCAAGCAGGGCTGTACGCGCCCTATTGTTTGCTTCAAATAGGAATGCAAACACAAAATGGTCCGATGTGTGTTCCCCAATCACTAATTTAGGAACCATGTGTTCCATTTACAGATAGGAACTCGGAACAAAACAGTCCTAAATGACTAATTTGGGAACAATGTGTTCCATTTACAGATAGGAACTCGGAACAAAACAGTCCTAAATGACCAATTTGGGAACAATGTGTTCCATTTACAGATAGGAACTCGGAACAAAATAGTCCTAAATGACCAATATGGGAACAATGTGTTCCATTTACAGATAGGAACTAGAAACAAAACAGTCCTAAATGACCAATTTGGGAACAGTGTGTTCCATTTTTAGAATAGGAACTCGGAACAAAACAGTCCTAAATGACCAATTTAGGAACAATGTGTTCCTTTACAGATAGGAACTCGGAACAAAACAGTCCTGATTGACCAATTTGGGAACAATGTGTTCCATTTACAGATAGGAACTCGGAACAAAACAGTCTTAAGTGACCAATTTGGGAACAATGTGTTCCATTCACAGATAGGAACTCGGAACAAAACAGTCCTGATTGACCAATTTGGGAACAATGTGTTATATTTACAGTTGGGAACTCGGAACTAAATGTTCTTCTTTTACACTAGAGTGAACGTTTTGTTCCTACCTTGCAAAAAATCCGGTCCTCTTGTGGTCAACAGGAACACAAAAACGAGGAACACTCGATACTACAGGAACGTTCCTTTTGGAATATAGGAACAGGCAACGAAAACTTAAAATCAGTGAAAAAACGGGAAAACGACTAAAGAAAAAACTCCAAAAAGGGTAAGTCAAGCGCTTAGGAGAAATGGAAACCACCATTAAATTTGGTGATGTTTGTTCCGCTCAAAGGCAGCAAAACGCGCAATAATAAAATTTTGGGAAATGTATAGGAGACACGAATGAAGTCAAATTCAAACTTTATTCAACTTATATGTACATTAGGCCAAGAATAAGGAACGGATCAGACAAAGACTTCGTGACCAAAAGCATAGGAAAATAGACCAGAATATCTTGCGTTTGAGAGCCTGGGACCAAGAGTCTGAGAAACTGGAAACGACTCTAGTTCCCAGCGTCGCACTTTGTGGAACACCGACGGTCAAGATTTGAAGCTGTATCAATTCTCCCTTTGGATCTCATGCTGTTATTATTCAATAAACGTTATAAATTAAACATCAAAACTCTTTGTTGCCTCTTAAAACCGGTCAGCCCCGTTGGTTCGAAAGCCGAGTAAACTAACTAGAGCTTGGCGGCTATTCTGCGATTAAATTTCGTATTCCCGTGATAACTAGTCGGGGGATAAAGTGATGATCTCGAAAAAAGATTTAATCTTCGATTAACTGTCCTTTGATTAAGTGGAGATTAAACCGGTTAAACCGGTCTGTGGTGGGAGAAAATGCTGTAGCACTAGGGGAGGGAAGGTATAATGACGGCTGCTAAAAAAAAAGTTATACGAACTTTAACTTGCTAAATACACAGAAGAAAAAGAAAGCCCAATTTTTATATCTCAACTATATTTGCTTTCTATAAGAACCAATACATATGTTAAAACTAAAACTAGATTTGTGATATAAAAAACCTTTGCAAAATAATCGCTGTAATCTATTCGGATGGGCAGTAAGTTTCGGTAAGGGAAGATACTAGAAAAGAGGAAAGCCGTAAACTAAGCAAAGACAAAGCAAGTTTGACAGTGAAGTAAACTTTTAAAATACACGCCAAGAAATCCTTCAATTCCATCAATGATTTTTCTTTTAACTTTACAGCGGCTAGTGAGTGACGATTTCTACCTCTAAGATCCTTCTCAGATCCCTCTGAGATCCTCTGAGTCAATCCACCTCGCTAGGTGTGTTAAATGGAACCCTTGGTTTAATCCTATCGATAGTGCTAATCGCGCTTAGAGGAACAGAATTTAATCGTAGGATAAATTTATTCCGTGGATTAGGACAGTTTAATCGTGGATTAGCCCCATTCTACAATAGTGAATACCTCTATTAGGTTGTCGCCCCAAGAGGCCTAGGCTTGAATCCTCGCCGAGGCAATTTTTCTGATTTATTTTATTATATTATTAGTATTTTTTACTTAGTTATGATGCATGTGTTACCCCAATGGTTTTGATTCAGCTTAGTACATTGTGTTAATCACATAAGCTAAAGCATTTGATGTCCTCAGGTTTTCTAAAAAGTACTGGAGAGTGATTGGTGTGTACTCATTTCCTTATATGGTCACATTTTCTTATGATTGGTCCGATATGACATCATCACGCGACATTTTCCCGCCGGCGGGAGTTTTGACTATTCTTTTGTGAATACACGTTCTTAGCAAAATCATTTTACTTGAGACTACCTCGGACTTCAGAGCGCATGGTCAATCTTGTTTTCTTCCCTGTACGTGGTGGAATCAACGATAAAGTGAATTTTGTGATCAAGACATGTGACGAAAAGTGTAATATTAAAGGTAAGTGATTTCGGTCGAATGTAGAGTTTAAATTACAAGCGACACGCTTGTAGTGTTTATAGATCAAGAGTTTTACTTCAAGGGCGAAGCGTTTCTCGATCGATGTTATTCTCAATAGCAGAAGCTTATCACTTAGTAAGTGATAAGCTTCTGTCAATAGTTAATATACAATCTTAACATGATTTCAACTTTCAAACATGCGTTGTTATTAAATTATGAGTGATTTCGGTTTCTATTCAACGGGTGAGATCGAGCTTCAAACAGTATTAGCGTGTAGTGTTAAAACAGTTTGATCGAGCTTTTAGCTTTTGCATTCGATTAATTATAGTCGAAGTATTTAGTTGGCGGCGTCAATTCATAAACGTTTTGTGTTTATAAACGACAGTAGATCGATATTTAAGTTCGCAGGGTCAGTGCATTAATGGTGCTTATAGTTGGAATTTCGTTTGATTCATGTTTTAAGGGAAAGAGACTATAGCGTGTAACATGAATTTAGTTTGAACTTGTGTTTTCTAATTTATTCCACGTGTGGACTTTGACTAATTATGTTAATTGTTCAACTGCTGGCTTATTGCTCTCAACGGAGCCGTCAAGATTGATTGATTGGTGTCCGATATTTCATTTCGCGGGGCAAGTTCTTTTGTGTTGAAAGAAGAAAACGCTTTTGTACAATAAAAAACATATGTTGTTGACTTTTTAAATGTGACTTGCTTGTTTGCTTTTAACAACAATAAAGGCCTTGTCGTGTTTACAGATGAGGTTAGAATGAGTTTTAACTCAAAGCGTTCGTTTCAATGATTATTTTGCTCGTGTATTGCTTAAAATCTGATCAAGGCTTTTCTTGATTGATTGGTTTCAGATACTTTTCATTTCGCAATCATGTCTTTTCCTATTGAAAAAGAAAACAATTTTGTCAAATTATTCCAACCAGGAAACACCTGCTAGGTTTCAATGACATTTAAAGACTCGTGTTGGTAAATCAATTACCTGCCATGCAAATAATAACTTTAAACAATTAGCGAGACAACTCTCTGTGTTTTATTTTAGCAATGTGTATGTTTCATGTGCGTATATTCATTCACACCAATGTTTGTGATGCCTTTGTTTTTTTCGTCACAAAGGTTGGCAAAATGCAGTAATATTTGCGCAGATTCTTGTTTTTCACAAGTTTTTAGTCGGGAAAATTTCGGCTTTATGAAAGGATGTTATGATTTGCACAACTTGGAAATTACAACTGATATTTCTTGATGAAGCAAATTAGGCTTAAAAGATATAAGCAATCGTCTAATCTTACCACAATGTTACTTGAGTGTAATAATTGACACTTATTTAATTGCATCACTGTCCCTAAGGAGCCCAGAGATCCTGTATTTATGTCATCTCAAAGATGCATTGGAGAAGAAAGAGACCACCACTAAATACGGTCATTGGGAGTTCTACAAATTCCCCTTCCAAAATCGTTATGTCAGCTGCGGTGAGGACAATGTATTACTTAGATTCTGCTGAAGTCAACTCCAAAACTTCCATCTGAGCAAACCCTTGTACATCGTCACCAGTCAGAGAAGAAGCCAAGGAGATTATACCTACAATATCCCAAACGTTGGTGCGATTTCTTCCAATAGCTGGATCAAGCCTATGACATGAGTGTCACTCGTTTTGGAGATGGTACAAAACTCTTTCCTTAGAATAAAAGACTATAAAAGTTGTTTATTGTGGGTTATCACTGACTTTTGGGGGGTACCCCATCCTTTTTTTATCTATACCGAGATATGTTGTAGGCGTTTTGTATTTTTAATTCATTCTGATTGAATACCGATAAAAATCATCACCCCATGATACTTTGGTCTCAGGACACTGCAAGAATTTTATCGATTTTTCATTGAATTGATTGAGTATCAATTTGACGCATGTAGGACGAACGAGGCGGGAAATGGTGGGACCGATCCCAGTACTCTGTCGAGTCTGGTGGGCAATTTCCCATGCATGCCTCTGTCTCCTGCGTTTACTCACTCCTCTCTAGAGGGGCTGGGCCCTAGTTTTCACATGACATGAACTCCAATAGATGTCTATGGTGAGGTGAAGGATTCACTCTTGCTGAACGCGAATACTATTTCACCAAATATTGCGGTAAATTCTATTACTGGGGGGGTGCAGAGTATACAACACGTGGCCACTACACCCATGTCAAATATTTTGTCCGCATTGTAGAGCCTTGAATTTTAATGAGCCGTACATGCAACCTTTGGAACCCTATGTCAGCCACAAAATCAGACGGTAAAGAGGTGAGTGCTTCAGTGGTCTAATGGTTAAAGACGTTGAGTTGTGGCCTCAGAGACCCGGGGTCGATTCCCGGCCGGGGCAAATTTTTTTTTTCACCAAAATATCCTCATCCATGTGGTACTCCTAGTCTGCAAGATCCGTTAAGACCAACTGTGCCCTGGGGAAGAGCTCTTTGCCAATTACCGCAACACCTGGCTCAAGATCAAACAAGAGTCCGCCGGATACCCTTCTTGGGCTGTCACCCCCACGGACAGAGCGGAGTATGTATGGCTATACAAACAGAGGGAAGGCATCGACCTCGACCCCCAGCTCATCGTCAAGAATCCTGGACACAAAGCCAGGGCCAAACTCATGCTCAGTAGCTTCTGGGGCAAGTTTGGAGAAAATCTTCACAAACCCACCACCGAAGCCGTTCAGAATGCTCACCATCTCTTCGCTCTGGTCTCGAATCCCTTTAATGAAATGCGACAAGTCCGACTCTCCAACGACGACACGCTCGAAGTCGTCTATGCCAACCTCAAGGACAATCAACCTGATAACGGCAAAGTCAACATCTTCGTGGCTGCTTTCACCACCTGTCATGCCAGACTTAAACTGTACTCCTACCTGGAACAGCTTCAACAACGCGTGCTCTACTTCGACACGGACTCCGTCATCTACACCGTCAAACCAGGTCAGCCAGATATTCCGCTAGGAGACTACCTAGGAGAGATGACCAACGAACTCAATGACGACGATTTCATTGTTGATTTTACCTCTGCTGGCCCTAAAAATTACGGCTACAAGACCCACCAGGGCAAAGTTTGCTGCAAGGTCAGGGGATTTACCCTTAATGTACGTGGATCCCGGCAACTGAACTATGAAGTCATGCGTCAAAACCTGATCGAAGAAATTACTCAACCTCTCGATGAACGACGCAACATCGATGTAGTCAACCCCAATTTCTTCTGGAGAAACCCGGCCACAAAGCATCTAAAGTCATCACACGCACCAAACGCTACAAACTTGTCTTCGACAAACGCGTCGTAGACCCGAACACTTTCATGTCGTTTCCTTACGGATTCACCCAGGACACTTGAAAATGTATAAAAGTAGAATGTGTCAATAAAATGTTCACCAATTTTAATCACTTCCGGTTGTTTTGCCTTATTTGGACCGTTGCTAGGGGACCTGTCCATCAAAACAAATTGTTGCTATGGGAGAAACCGGAAGTTCCGATCAAATCGCCATCTTGGATATGCAAATAAGCCAATCCGGCCCTCTGATTGGTCGAGGGCGATTTTTAATGATATGTACTGCTCTCTGATTGGTTACCACCCAAATGAGCGTGCTTTACTACTGATTTTGCTTCATTCAAGAGGCAAATTTTCATATCATCATTATCAAATAGTCACGTCGTGTTTCGGAAAAGTACTTTCTTATTAGGTTGCCACTGTTGGTGTTAGCAATAAACCAGTTCAAAATACACAATGCTATTGATTAATACAACCGAGAAGCGTTTCAACTTGACCGATATTATATCCTACATCGGTGAATGAGTCCCCTCAAAGACTGACTAAATTTTTTTGCAGTTTCTGTAAGTGCCAGAGTACAGTGTCTGCAGCAATATTTGAGAAGTTTATTTTGTCACGACATTACTAATGTTAATGCCACTAACTCGGAAATGTTTGGGGAGAATACATTTGTGGACTTCTTGTTCTCTTTCATAGGGTAGAAAATAAACAAGCGGCTGAGGAGATCAATCCGTTTCCCCCTTTAAAGCTTAGCAAACACGAAATACTTTGAAAACAGCACACGACATTTTTGACCGAGCTAGGGATGATTCCAAAAGCTACGCTGTCACAAAAGCATTCTTTGCACTAAAAGGGAGAACTGATATTACCTGAAATATAACCGCTAAGACGAGAGTGTGGTATCACACGCATGAATCTGAACTCGAGAATGGATTGTATCATGGTGACAATGCTATAACGCATGCGTCTTACATGTTGTATTCTACCACAAGGAAAAGCACTTAACGTTCGTGTGTAATTGTGTATGAAATATATCGTGTACCTAACATATAGTTAACACTAAAGCTAATCAATCTGCGCATGCGCTTCGAGCAAATTGGTTTTGTTCTTAAGAGAATAGTACCACTAGGATAAGAAGAGAATATTGGAACCATATATAGTTCTGTGATGTTGTTCAAGATGTAATGTAAGAGTAGTACGTTTTACGTAGCAATCAAAGGTACCTACCCCACCCCCTCAGAACATGGCTAATTAATTAATTGGAATTAATTAATTAAACAAACATTAAAGTTTACACCTTAAGGCGTTAGTTCGTTAGTGCCTTAGCGAACAGCAGCCCCCTAAACCATCCCAATAGTGCACTCTGCACTAAAAAAAGTACAAGAAGAAAACAAAAAGAAAATGCAAACAGAAACACACACACACCTGTATGTGTTGTGTAGTTTTGTTTTTGTTTGCCAAGATTGGCAATGAGTATGCTGACCTGTAGTTTTAGCCTGCGAAAACAGCCGTCCTTCTTCGCTCCCTAGCCGAGTGGTGTTTCGCGTGAAGGATGTCTGCGATTCACCGCTGAAAATTCCATACTGATGACGTAAGAGTGAACTTTATAATTTTAAGTAAATTATCATTTGCAGTCACGAAAGGTTTGTGCCAAGCTGCAAATGTAAAACATTCTCACAAATGTACGAGTTACGCTAGCAACTTCAGACATACAGAGTATTTAAGAAATACCGGTAACTGATGAGATCCACATGGAGGATCGACACCATGGTCTTGACTGAGCCGACAAAGACACAATCAACAGACTTGTGCGTCAACAGTTGCATTTGAATCATGTCGTTACATCAAGCTTGAAAAACATAAGCTCGATCAGAGATCATCAGATAGCTGAAAGAAAAATTAGAATTTCACTAGACAAGCTGGTGTATAGCTTTCTCGAAGTAAAGCTACAGCGTCTCTGAAGAAAAAGGTACGATGGCGAATATGATATCAGTTCTGTACTCTCAAACAGTTTTTTAAAATCACTGTTTACAGAGGTGTCAAAATCCACGAAGTAACACGCAGATAACAGCGGAAATCATGTAGACTTATGACCTCTAGAAATTTGCCATGGGACCGTCTTACGGCTCAACTCTTATTAAAATTCCTCCTTATAACACAGCATGAAGTGCCCTTCATAAACACGAGTGAAGCGACAAAAAGGTCGAGTAACCAAACAGAGAATGGCACATGTACAGATGTCGCAAACCGTCAAAATCGTGTAGGCTTGTCAACCCCAATTTACACAAACCACCGCTACAATTACAAGACGCCAGGTTTGTTTTGATGAGTATTTTCACTGTCCCACATATTTATGGACTTAATTATGCATAATTACCGATCGAACCAATCAGCGCTCATGACCAGATGCGGGGACAGATTTTCATCATCAGTATGGAATTTTCTGCGGTGAATCGCAGACGTCCTTCACGCGAAACGCCACTCGGGTCGGGAGCGAAGGACGGCTGTTTTCGCAGGCTATGTAGTTTTAAGTTGATTTGTCATTTTCATTTGCTCTTCTTTAAAATTTACTTTTAAGGAATGCAAGGAGGCCTTCGAAGTAGTAATTGTCTTCATCTCTTGAAGCACAATAAGTGTAATACTTGGCCATTATTAAGCAGGTTTAAACCAAGTTGGTGACTAAAATCATGTCTAAAACTGCAGATTGTGGTTTTATCGTTCAAGTCAATTAAGTCATCACTCTTAACATTACACCAACAAAAAGCTTTGCCAAGGGTCTGTGCATCTGGGCATAAAACATCTGGGAAACAAAAAGATGGGCCAGGGATTGCTTTTGATTACAAGGATGACATTTTTCGCGTTGTATAATTATATCTTTGAATATAGTGGTGTTGGTTGGCAAGATATGTTACACAATGTTAGATTGAAAAATGGCAAGTTTTACATCTTTTGTTATACTTTGAAGGAACTACATCCCCATGTGTTGTAAATAGTACTGATTGCTTGCTCATCTAGTTCGCTTGCAACATTCATCTCTCTCTCTCTTTTGTGATGCCCAAACTTACTTTGGAGCACCATACACAAATTGCTAAGCTTAGTTTATAAATAAATGATGGTCATTTATTTATAAACTAAGCTTTGTATCTTTTCTCTTTATTCGGTCACTGACCAAATAAAGAGAAGAAGATACAACAGTGAGTTTACAGTTAAGAGAAGGGTTACACTGTATGCCTCTAATTAATAACCTGCTTCCAGTCGGCATTTCTCTCATGACCCAACAAGCATTTATGGTCATGACATCAACTGTAAAAAGGAGTTTGCACGATAAGAGCCTGGGAGAAGATGAGAAAAACCTGACTGGACAATCTTTTGAAAGTTTAACATCCTCCTTCAGTCCCATAATATAGCAGCTGATTGGCCAGTTCATACCTAATGATACATTGTTTTAATTAGATCATTTTGATGATTGCAAATGTTCTCCAAACAAATACACGGAATACAGAGAAGAGAGAGAGAGAGAGAGAATACACAGTGTGTTTCCTGACTATGTGCATGATACCCTTGTCTTGATTCAACCCTTTCTCTTCTTTACCCATGCACCCTCCCTGATTTCCGACAGGAAAACAGAAAGCAAGAAGTTTAGCTATATATATAGATATTCCTCGGGAAATGACCACTCTGAGTTCAATGACAAGATCAGAACTAAAAAACGAAGGTTTACAAGGAACAACAAAGGGTATTCAATAAAGCGAGAAACAAACATACATAATGAAATTATTACACAAAATTTTAAGTTATATGCTTTCGTACATTTCATGGCGTAGAGAAAGTATTCCACTCCACGTTCGTAAAGTCTTAGGGCCTCCTCGTAGTTTCCAGCGTTGTCTTCGTCTACAGCCTTCGTAACGATATCCACAGCTTTCATCAACTGAACACAACAACCAAACACAATAGTATAATCGCAGGAGGAATAATTTTGCAAGACGCTGCAAGTAGTGTTAGTAGGGTTTAGCTCGTCATGCCTTTTGACGAATCTATATGCGACATCTTGGGAAATCTAGCTAGTGAAACACCTAGTGAAAAACAAAAAAGCACGGTTACCTTTAACGTGTCTAGGGCCATTCCCGCAAGTGAAGCAAAACAGCCCGGGAAACGTAGCAAATGATCGAGATCCTCTGTTTATCAACCGTGAGGGACAACTACAAGATGGCTACCCTAGCTTTCTGCTAGGTACGTCATGTATGGGGACATGTATTGTACCGAAGTATATATTTTATACATACAGTGGAACCTGTATATTTAACGCTGTGCGACACTTAAGACTTGCAGACTTGCAGACCTGCAGACTTTTGTGACGTCGACAAACCATGTGACACTAGATAACAAGACTTTGTCATTCACGATTAGTTATTTTCTGTCCGCCATTGCGTTCATTCTCACAGCCAAATTGCGATGCCAGCAAGACGTTCACACTTGAAACTCGCAAATTTAGAAGTTGCCGGTTTTCACCAACACGGCTGAGCGTCGGTGAAAATACCCCCTTTTTCTTGTAGCCATTGGCTTTTATAAATAAGGACGAACTGAAAGGATTATAAACTTGTCCTGCATTGAAGTGTTATGGTCAGTTTTACATGACAGGGTTGATAATACTCTTAGAAGTCTGCTGTACATTTTGCGTGACAAAGTAGCGTGACATAAATAGACTTTAAAAAATCTGACACCTGCTGCGAGTAGCCCCTCCGTTTCATTTTAATATCTGACATACACTCTTTTTTTTTAATAAGAACAAACTTAATAAGAACATTGAGCCTGAAATCGCTCGAAAAATAAGAACAATTTAAGAACAATCCGTGGCTGAAATTTTTTTCACCAAACAAACAGACCGCGACGACAGTGTGAAGCCAACGTTTCTTTTCAAAATTCAGGGTCTTTACTATACAGTCTTCCAGATATATTCATCACTCTTAAACTTCATTATCACACTTTTCGTGTGTAAACAGTAACAGATTACATGTATGAGTATAAACACTGAACACTACATGTACTGATAAGTACAGGTTCTTTGTCCATCACTGTATGATGCATGTGAAAGGTATGGTTTAGGTACCCTGCAGGTCAGGGTCCCTACAGTGAAGTACTGTACAGTACGGTATAACTACATTTGGAGCCATTGGAGAACACAGAATTTTAAGAACAAAATAGGAACATTTTGAGGCTGAAATGGTCGAAAAAATAAGAACATTGGGCCTGAGCTAAATTTTACTGGTTCTTAATAAAAAAAAAAGAGTGTACCATTTATTGTTACTAGAAGTTAGAATTTGAAAGTCCTCGATAATGATTTCATTGTTTTAAAATCCCGCCACGGAGTCGCGCTACCATTTGTCTGCCCAATTTAGTCCAGATTTCATAAGAAAATGACTGGGCTGTTCAAAATCGGCCCGATTTTTAAAAATCTGTTGCAGTGCAATAAAATTTAGGAATTGGGCCGATTCTCATTCAGATAAAGCAAAGAAAATCGTGCCAAGGAATTGCAGCGTCGAAATAACCTTGGGCCAAATTGGGCCGACAAATCGTACGTTCCGCGTAAACCAGCAGATGCAAAGGCATAGTTCATAGTTACGATAGTCGCAGCTCTACAAGTTTCCTTCGGTCGAATATCATCAAAAAAGTGAAATATAAAAACCAGAAGGAAATCAAAATCTTCAGTTGAGTTAGATTGTAAAGGATATAAGGTGATTACAAGTTCAAGGTGAAGTAACCCTGTGATCATTTACCAGAAAATATTTAAGAAATAAAAAGTTCTGTTCACAACTACTGTCATACGTTTTCTTTATCACTTATCTCTTACTCGGTATTGAAAATAAAAAATGATAAGTAAGTTAGCTACACTACAAAACATTAATTTCTCATCGCATGGGCAGGAGAGACTTGGTCCATTCTGGTGGTGCTGACCCCGGGCATATGTCGGGTGGACCCCGGGCATATGTCGGGCATTTGACTTTTCAGAAGAATTTTTGGTCAAAACTCCCACCGTGGGGCCCCAAAATTTGGTCAAATCAGATCAAATATCCCCCACCTTCCAACACTTTATTTTCTGAGGAAACACGACTTGATATCATCAACAATCCACGCAATCCCCACAAAGTAAGGTGCTCCATCAATTTATATTGAAAATGAGTAGTGAGAGGAAGTGTTTTTGTATAAATATAAAAACAAATGCTTACCTGTATTAAAAACAGCCGTCTTTCAGGGCTTTAGCTGCGCTACTTCAATTCTAAGTTGGCCGCCCCTCGGGCTTAACACTGATAGATGCATACATACATACATCGCCTTTATTTCACCTCGGATTTAAAAGAGTAGCTAAGGAAAGCTAATTTCTCCGAGAAAAAAAAAAATACTTAAGAGGCTTGAGCCTTACTTGAGATGCTTGACGGTCTTAATTGAGGTGCTTGTCTTACTTGAGCTGCTTGACTTACTACAGATGCTTGTCGGCTGACTTGAGGTGCCTGTCTCACTTGAGCTACTTCACTTACTTGAGATGCTTCAGTGTCTTACTTGAGAAGCTTGACTTACTTGAGATGCTTGTCTTACTTGAAATGCTTGTCTTACTTGAGATGCTTGTCTTACTTGAGATGCTTGTCTTACTTGAGATGCTTGTCTTACTTGAGATGCTTGTCTTACTTGAGGTGCTTGTCTTACTTGAGGTGTTTACTTGAGGTACTTTGCTTTCTTGAGCGGGTGCCTGCCTTACTTGAAATGCTTGTCTTACTTGAGGTACTTTGCTTTCTTGAGGTGCCTGTCTTGCTTGAGACGCTTGTCTTACTTGAGCTGCTCGTCTTACTTGAAATGCTTGTCTCACTTGAGGTACTTTGCTTTCTTGAGGTGCCTGCCTTACTTGAGACGCTTGTCTTACTTGTACTTGAGCTGCTTGTCTTACTTGAGGTGCTTGTTTTACTTCAGCTACTTCACTTACTATAGCTGCTTGGCTCACTTGAGATGCTTGTCTTGCTTGAGATGCTTGTCTCACTTCAGATGCTTGTCTTACTTGAGATGCTTTTTCTTACCTGAGGTGTTTTGCGTGCTTCAGGGATTTTTATATTTGCTTTTTTTACATGCTGTAAAGGTTTAACTTTATTGGCCTATTTCACTAGAAATGCCACGCTCAGAGAAGGGTATAAAGCAAGACGCAAGGCAGGATTATTGCTTCTAATTAACACGCTTTTTTGTGTGCTGGGTTTATGTAATACACGTGCGCACGCTACATGCCTACATGTGTCGGCATTACAAATACAGCAGTCAAGTATTACTTGGATTTTCCCTACTTTGCTTGGGCATATTCATGGTCTAATCCTCCATTCGCGAATGTGAATCTTTCGTTTGAAATAGAGTCCAACACGCAAATAACCACACCGTTATCAAGTTCGTCGAGGGAAGGCAACGAAATTGAATATGAATTATATGGTAATGATGTCCTTCTTAATCCCCAGGACAGCTGGATTATTGAAGAACGAAGAACAAATCGCACATTGCTTTAGTAGCACACTTACATTAACAGCGTACAAAAAAATTTTATATTTCTCTGATAACTTCTCCTTGGATGAGACATCTTATGTATAAGAGGAATTTACAGGGTGGATTGTTTAAACGGAGTCTATAACAATAGTTAATTGAGGTGACTGGTTATGAAGCCAGGCAAACATCAAAGGAGCAAACAAAGGGTCCACGACCCTGCACAATCTTTTGTTTTGCGTTCATACACTATGCTTGAATTACATAACCAACACGTTCCTGTTTAGTTAATCAGTACGGAGTAAACAACTATTGTGTTTTGCACAGTGTACGGTCAAGGCCAAAAAGAGAACAAAAAGCATGCAACAAAGAACTAGGTCGAGTTTCATAATCATTTCAGGCTCTATTAACAATGGTCTAACATGACCGTAATTGAACTGGGTAACAAATGAACTTCTATATTTCTTCACAGTAGGGTTATTCAAAAGGAATGACTATTGTAGTAGTGAGTCCTACATGCCTGCTTGGTATTCCTTATGGAAAATAAGGCTTACATTCTTGGATGCGCCAGATTGAAATCAATTTAGACGCCGTGGTTTTGTTAAGTGTCGTGTAAACTTTGGTTAAGTAACCTGCCTATAGAGTCGTTATGCGTGCTTTGGCTGATCAGTTTTCAGTTCTACATAAGAAAAAACATCACAGTGGAGAAGAAATGGCAATACGTTTTTATTGAAAACTTCATTGGCATTTTTTATCGACAGCTTCATTGCCATTTATTGACATCTATTTTGACAGTCTTCTCTTCTCTGAGAATTCAACAAAAAATTGCAAAGTTAGCATAAATTAATTGTAAGCCATCGTTCATCGCTTACCAAGGAGTGCATTATGTCCAGATACACTGAACTCAAGAATCATTATTCGCCGAACCGCATTGCATTTTGCCTCTGCCCTTGGTTTTCTTTCTCTCCAACTTGATTATTCTCCTAAATATATAGTTTTGGTGGTACGCAATAATTGAGTGAGTCTATTTATTTAGACCTGGCAAGCAATCATTGATTATTCTCGCAACGAAGGTATGATTTCTTACATTCCACTAAATTATCTTGTAATACTCCCACCCGACGCAGCACCAAAGTTTCTTTTGAAACGTACCCCTTTAAACCCTTGTATACCCTTGTAAATCCTTGTATACGCTTGTGAACCCTTGTATACCCTTATATACCTTGTAAACCCTTGCACACCCTTGTATAGCGCTTAGGCTCCTTGTATACCCCTGTATACCCTTGTAAACCCTTGTACACCGTTGTACGCCGTTTTATATACCCTTGTATTCCTTTGTAAACCCTTAAAAGCCCTTGTAAACCCTTGCATTAACCCTTGTTATCCCTTGTATACTTATGTTAACCCTTGTAGACCTATGTAAACCCTTGTATACCCCTGTAAACCCTTGCATAACTATGTAAACCCTTGTTAATCCTTACTTGCCCTTGTTTTCCCTTGAAAACTCCTGCAAACCCTTGCATACCCTTTTTAACTTGGAAAATCGTTTTTTTTTTTATTTTCCAAATTGTAGTGGTGGACCCGATTTCACCCCTTCACTAGCTCCTTCACCCCATCACTTCCCGTTAGACATTTGAAAACCCGGGGGAGCTTCCATATGAAACTTGAAGGCAAGGAATGCTCGTCGAAAAATTTGAATTTAACTTTTACGAGAGACTTCTGTAGACGTTGCCTGAGCTTCATTAAACCCCTAAAAGATACCACCTAAAACGGAATAGGTTCGATTACTAGCTGTTGTTCAAGAGAGGATCCCGTGGACACTTGTAGACCCGACTCGCGTAATTGAGATCAGCAGAAATCAAGCCTGAAAACAGAAATTAAATAAGAACGTTTCTTTTAACTATTATTTCTTCTAGTGCACCCTAAACGATACTTTGACAGCTAAAAATGGTGATGTTTCGTCGTCAACTCCCTGGCGGCGTACGGCGGTGCCACAGATAGTCAAGAGAGCTAGACATTTCTGGGCATGGAAATGACTCCCTATCTTCTTTACCTACGCTGGATAAGGACTACAGTCTTAAAGGTCATTTAAAGGCCAACAAATCCAAGTTCTCCTGGTTAGGATCATTTGAACAACTCCTTCAATTCGCTGAAGAATAACTTGGTTTGAATCGCGAATCGATGAAGGTGTCCGAGAATGAAACTAAGAAGACTATCAAGACGGAGCAAGCTATCCTCAACTGGTTTTACTCGACAGGAACATTGCAAGTTCAAGGTCCACAAGCGGCTAATTTTAAAGGTATCTTAACTAAATTACTGGGCGCTGAAAGCAACAACGAAAATGCGATTCTTCGCCCTCCCCAGCATAATGCCAGTTCACAAGAAGACAACTTGACGTTCGCCGTCAACCTGGACACGGAGCATGTTCCCCACGAAACTGTGCCTCTCTCTGTTTTTACTGAAGAAATAAAGAACATCTGGTCCGAAATCAAAACCATTCGTGGAAAACTTGTTGAACCTCATCAGCCCAAAGAAAACGAGAAGAAAAGAAATGGCAATGAAGAAATTCACACCCTACAACAAAAGAATCAAGATCTATAGAACGAAATTTGCATGTTAAAAGACCAACTCAGAGAGCAAAACAACGTGCTTAAAAATATCTCCGAGGAGAGAGATTCTTTCAGAACCGCTCTTCAAATCATGACGAAAGAAATAAATGCTCATAAGGAGAAAGATCTTCCATCACAACCTGTCTCTGCTGACCCTGACATGAACAAGGCGATTGGTCAATTCAACAAAATACGCGGCATAACAGACGAAGCTCAAGGAGCACCAAGTCGTCACCAAATTCAGAAGATTCACATTCTGGTGCTATTAACACAACGAGCATGCAAGAAAACCAGTAACCGTTATTGCAGGTGACTCGATCATCCAACATATTCGTGACTGGAGCATTTCTAGAAGCAACAAGGTGGTCGTTAAGTCTTTTCCTGGGGCAACCACTGAGGATATGGAAGATTTTGTTAAACCTCTTCTAAGAAAGAAACCTGACAATGTTGTCCTTCATATTGGAACAAACGACCTAAATACCCAGGAACCTAGACTTACAGCCGAAGGCATTGTCAACTTGGCTCTTCAAATTGAAGGTGACGCACCAGAAACCAATTTGGCAATATCGGGATTGATCGCCAGAGCAGATGATAAAGACGGGAAAGTCTCAACATTAATCAAACTCATTTAAATCGGGGCGGACTACATCTGTCTAAGGTTGCGTTCCTTTGGGAGGATCCGGATCAGGATTTCTGATCCAAGATCGCTCAGATCATGGCGTACCAAAGGAACGGAACTTTGGTTCGAAGGATCAGTTACCATGACAATATGCTCGAAAAGCGTTAAAACAACCTAAATGTACGGCAAAATAGCACGAGGTCGCTAAAACAAACGAGTAAAACCAGTAATAACATCTCAAGCAATGTTACAAAACAAGCACGAGTATGCACGAGTATTCTGGAGTTATACGACAATTTGTGGTAAAACCGAGACAAAGTTTTGCACAACCCATTGAAATATTTGTATTTCACATGTTTCACTGGCACTTTGTCGATTTTCTGATGACTTTCACTCCACAATAGGCAGAAACAGGTTTTAAATTTTTAAAGACCACTTACCACAACACAAATGCTGTCGACCGAACGCGGAAGTGGGTCTCATATATGAAGTACATATGTAATTTAAGGCCAAAACCGCTGCGCACAGTGATTAATTTCGGATCCTTCACCAAAGGAACGCGCCGGATCATTGATCCGATGATCCGTTTGCAGATCACTCAGATCAGTGATCCGATGAATCCTTGTCCAGAGTGGATTCGATAGATCACTGATCTGAAAAAGGATTTGCTCGAAAGGAACGCCACAGATCAGAAGTCTTGATCCGGATCCTCCCAAAGGAACGCACCCTAAGTCAGGATCTGCCCTTCTAGCACATAATTTTTGTAAACATATAGATTAGGTCTTTACCGTTTGAGAGCCCGATCAGATTCCTGATCCTCCGAAATCTACAGATTCCCTGGATTTCGGACAATCTTCACAAAACATCTACGGTAGGTCAGTTTTTGGACGTGGTTTGGTTATGGCATGTTTAAACATAAATAGCTTAGTATCTCATATCGATGATCTACGTATCTTTATGAGTCAGTCCAAGGGAATTGATATTTTAGCTATAAACGAAACGAAACTCGACTCAACCATCCAAGACAACGAAGTACATTTACCTGGTTATGACGTAGTTCGCAAAGACCGTGAAAATGATGGCAGACATGGTGGTGGGGGTGGTGCCAAAATCTTTGAAAAAATTATGTATGACCAACTATATAATCATCTAATTGTAAATGATTTATTAACCAGTTGCCAGTCTGGCTTTCGTTCTCTACACAGTACGCTCACTGCCTTGTTGGAGACAAGCAACAACTGGTGTGTCATGATCAATGTTGACAAAGGTCTACTCAATGGTGTAATTTTCATTGATTTAAAGAAAGCCTTTGACACTACAGATCACGAAATCATCTTGCAAAAACTTGCTAAATATGGGGTGGATCAAGATGCACTGAAATGGTTTAAGTCTTAACTAACAAATCGTTTACAACGATGCAACGTAAACAATCACCTCTCCAGTGCAACCCCTTTAAACTGTGGAGTGCCCCAAGGATCAATAATTGGTCCTCTACTCTTTTTGATCTATATAAATGACTTACCAAATTGCTTGAGCCTTTGCTCCCCTAGAATGTACGCTGATGACAAGAATGTTACCTTTGCTGCATCTGACATGCTTGGTCTTGAGACCCAAATCAATACTGAACTGAAAAGCATTAATCTCTGGCTCAGAGCTAACAAGTTAAGCCTAAATGTGGCAAAAGCTGCGTTTATGGTCAATAGCTCACGTCAAAAACTGCAGTCTTTAAATGACAAGACAATAAATATTAATGTAGAGGGCGTCAAAATAAACCAAACAGAACATAGCAAAGCTCTCGGACTGAACATAGATGAAAACCTATCCTGGAAGGAGCACATACACGCAATTTCAAAAAAAGACGCTTCAAGTATCGGTGCACTTAAGCGAGTCAGACCTTTTATTTCAATGCACACCGCTATCAAAATATACAAAGGTCTTATAGAACCACATTTTGATGACTGCAGTGTTGTTTGGGATGGCTTGTCTCAACAGCTGAGTGAGAAACTACAAAAACTACAAAATCGCGCTGCCAGAGTAATTACTAAATCAAGTTACAATAAAACTCTAGCTATCTTCTCAACTCTCTCAGCTGGGATAATTTATCCGTTAGAAGGACGAAGCAAAAGGCAAATTTAATGTACAAATGTGTTAATAAACTCGCCCCAAATTATCTTTGTAACATGTTCACTCCGAGAACTTTGTCCTTTGATCTTCGTGACGCAAGTCAAAAATTGTACTTGCCGAAACCGAGAACTGACTACCTGAAGCGTAGTTTCAGTTATAGCGGAGCTTCTCTTTGGAACGATCTTCCTGAGGATATCCGCCCTACAACATCTCTATGCAACTTCAAGAGAAGAATTGATAAATGGCTCTCTGTATCGGACTACCAGTAAATAGAAAATTTTACCTAAAATCATCATCATCATCATCATCATCATTATTTATTTGCCTTTATATTACAATAGATTTAAAAAGAAAGATGAATTTCTTCATTGTTTTAATTTCTATTGTTATACTGATATTTTTACCGTGTTTTAAATAAAGATTTCATTCACTCAGTGAGACCAGAATCCTTGATTTGTACTCGAGACGACAACAATTTATCAACCTTTGCATATAGGAGTCCCCCCCCCCCCCCGGGTTTTGAACATTTGCCGTTTTAAGCCGTCTCATGGTCGGTTGCACAGTGTCAAGTTAGTTATTCTTTGATTTCTGACCTAAGTACTTAATATCTTAACGCAGAAATGCTCTACATTGAATAAATTCTCGCACGAACGTTTTTTCTTTTCATAAATAGAAGCTACCTGTAATTATAGAAGTCTCTCATTTCTCGAAAGTGTCCGCTCATTCAGGTTTACTCGATTCCCTCAAAAGAAATAAGAAGACATAATTCACATTATTATTTGTCACAAAATTGACGAGCTGTTTGAATTTTCGAATGATTGAAGCCATGATTAAATGTTTTGAAAGATCAATAGTCGAGAGAATTGAAGAGAATTCGAACGATGTGTCGTGCTGTTTATTTATACGGTAATGTAAATAAATACACAAATACGGCCATGGCGAAATGAAGAACAAAATGTAGATAAATAGAAGAAACGACATTACACAAGGATGGCAGTTCTGCAGTCCTTAATATCGCCTTGGAATAGGAAGGGGAAAAAAGAAAGAAAGAAATTATTTAACAACACGGGGTATTTGTATTTGGTCACCTACCGAAGTACTAACTCCGCGGAACAGGGCTTAACTTTGTTGAGCGTACGAGACATTTTGCTGTCCTTGTGGTATATAGTGACTCTGCGCTGAACGCATTTTTTTTAAATTTCTAAGATCAGAAAAGGTATTATAAAGAAAAAAATCTCTGATACTGCATGGCTGGGAAAGTAGAGAACAAAAAAATTGAAGGAGTATGAAAATGAGAACTATTTCTTGCTTCCGCGATCAGACAAGCGGCACTTTCCTTATAACTGGCTCGGTCTCTCGGACGGAGATAACTAGGTCTCACGGTACTGACCGATAACTTTGTGAATGTGAATGTTTTCAACAGTGTTACATCTCCTCGTATACTCTCTTACCGTTGCGTTTTGTACTATTTCTTAACAATACCAGTGGGCGTTAACTTTAACTAGACCTTCGGATTAAAACCTGAGGTCGGTGGTATCAAAATTGTCACTGTTTAGAAACGATCCATTTTCCAAGTTGAGTGACTCATAGCCACTTTGATTGTTCTTATCTGCATATGATGCAATATCTTCAGGTTGTTTGTTTATCAAATTCTTCTATCAATATTTTTATCACAGGAGAAGGGACTTTTCCTCAGAAATCGAAAGGGCTAACTTAGCAAATAGTTTGGAATAGTTTGTTTTCTAGTACTATTTAAACTACAATATACAGTTTATGTTTCGCCCGCCTTTTTTTACTGGATCTTTTGAACTTTTTTTGCGCTCTCTGCTTCCTGGGAATTTTAAAATCTTAAAAATCCCTGAATCTAGCTGAGGAACACTGGGAACTATACATTTCTTTCAGTAATTACAACCTCGTTACCTCTTTGGAAATTACTTCTCTGTTATTGCCACTACTACTGCAATTTATATCGCTGCTCCTAGATACATATGCTAATTTGAATTCATTATGATAGAGCATTTGATTTTTGCCGAAGGGCTAAACTCATATAACGACCACCTCGCGCACAGTTTGCCTGCAGTGGACAGCATACCAAGGAGTGGGATCTGGACCTGCTTCTGAAGTATTGTATTTGGATTTCACATGAGCGTATTTGCTGCGGAGTGAGCCTAGCGAGCGTAGCAGCAGTTTATAATCTAAATATAAAAGAAAGGTAGGAAAATTTGAGCTTTCGTCGTGGTTTTTAGCCTCGCTTTCAGCGGACCACAATGCTCTGCGCTGTAGAAGAGCCTCGCTTTCATCGGACCAGAATGCAATGCGAGAAGTTAATATTTAGCGAAGCAGCGCCCAGGCCTCGCTCTCGCCACAAGCCTTGCTGGAGGTCGTGTCGCCTGGTACTCTCGTCTCCACGTTCGTGTTGTACTCGAGACAAAGACGACAACTAAGAAGGTCTGCACTGTTCGACGCCGGTTCAGGTGAGTGCTAGTGCACGATGACGATTTCATTGCAGTGTTAAGTAGATATATGTCGTTAATACTGGTTGATATCAAGTTTGCCTTATTTAAGTTACACTGTTGATAATACCAAGTTGGACGCAGATAAGTTCATAAGCTGTAAGCTTTTCGATAGTTCTGTCGTTTGCCGTTATTATGAATAACTCTGGCGGCTCGGATCTTCCGGCGGACGGGCGTGAAAGAAAATGCACTAATATTTATTTTCGCACAGGCGGTCACGTATTCTCACAAGAAAATTGAACGCAGCTCAAGTGGTTTTTCTGATGGCTTTGTCGTTTAGCTTTCTGATGGCTTTGTCGCTGTAGCTGCCATGTGCTTCTTGCCGAATTTCGCACCTCGGCTACATTCGATATTTTTTTAAAATTTCTCTCGGTGGTTTTTTGTTTTACACTTGTGCAGTGGTCGCCATGTGCTTTTTGTTTGCCAATAAAATTTTTTCAGTCCTTTGTATAATCATACAAAATCAGGTAATAGACCTCTTTAGCTTGGGCGGTTTGTTTTCCCATTGTAGACCACGTGATGATACTCTTGAGAATTCTTGCTTTCAAATTTTCAAATAGTCCCGTGTATATGAATGGAGAAAAATTCTCCAGAGAATACCATGTGTTCTACAATGGGAAAACAAACCGCCCAAGCTAAAGAGGTCTATTTTGTTAATGTACCAGTCAATTCCAAAACTGCCCATCCCCCCCCCCCCCCGCTAGGGCAATCCCCGAGCATTTGACTCGCGTTAAAGGGGCTAGATCACGCTACTTTTAGTAACTGACGAGGAGGTCAAGTAAAGACGTATATATATATGTTATTTACCGGGCGGGAGGTCCGTATGGGAAAAAACTGTGCCCGAGGTCTTGAGTACGGCCCGAGCCCGAAGGCCGAGGGCCGTACTCAAGACCAAGGGCACAGTTTTTTCCCATACGGACCGACCCAGCCCGGTAAATAACATATTTATTTTTTTCCTGCAGTAAATTGGTTTTACAGATTACTAATGGGTTTGTTTACGCGCGCGCGCAAGTCTTGTCATTGAATGTCTTGAATCGGCTTTCGCGCCATCTACTAACGATTTGTGAAAAATCTTGGCTACGAGCGAATAATTCAGATAGAAGACAAAGAAAGATGTATTAAAGAACATATAATTTTTGAACTACTTTATGTTAGTTGCATTTATTTAACCAGTTAAGTTCTCCAAAATTGTTTTTCCGGTGTGAAACTTCGTGCAAAGTTTGAAGTTTTACTACAAAACAATTTCTGTCAGTCGTCACTTTTAAAATCACTTGAAATCAGACTTTTCTACCGTTAATAATATACATGAAAAAATTACTCGATTCTGATTGGCTGAGAGCAGTGCAGTTCAAGTGTAACACCAGTGCAAGAAGTGTAACACCAGTGCAAATTACACATTGTAATTCTAGATTATGATTGACCGAAATTCAAAAGGAAATTTTCTAAGACAATGATATCACGTAAAATTATGATGAAAAGTTTGTGCAGAAACTTCGATTAACAAAAAATGGCTTCAAGAAAGATCTTCCGGCACTTGCTCTGTTGGGAATTGTATTCAGCGAGTTGTAGGCTCAGACTCCAAATTTACGAACTATTTAATGAACTTACCGCGTAATTACGGAACGTACAATAAACGGCGAATCATAATGCCTGAAAGCGGTGAAGAAACTAGACTCAAATGTCCAAAAAGAGCAGCAAGGCTGGCCTAAAATCTCAAACCCGGCAACAGAACACAACAAAGATGAAAATTTGGTAAATTACGATAGCGAAGTTCAAATGTATGCGCGAGCACATTCTTGGCCATGATTGGCTAATTATAATCACCTGAGATTAAGCGCGCGAACTCAGTGCGCGCGGACAAAACTGAGAGGTGAGCTCAGAGTTCTCAAAGTTCTAAACGTCGATCCTCCACGCAAATTTTTTCATATTAATATTATTAATAAGTAATCATGCGGTTTTTCTCGTTCAATTTGGAATTAATTTGCACTTGTGAGTTTTGCAAAAAGCTGAAATTGCACTCGCCGAAGCGGCTCGTGCAATTTCAACTTTTTGAAAAACTCACTCGTGCAAATTGATTCCAAATTGAACTCGAAACCGTATGATTACCTATACAAATTGAATAGCAGAAAGCGAGAAAATTGAAATTGAAATTGAAAAGTGTATTCTACAGAAATTCTCCTGAATACAGCAACGATCAGAAAGGTAAACTAGACTGAAATTGACTCATATTCTACGGCGAGGGAAACACAGGATTAAGCGCCATTACAGTGCCAAGCTACAAACAACCAAGCAAACCCTCACAACTTCAAAACACTTAAGGTGGCTCAATAGGGTTTTAAGAGCGCGCGCACCGATGATGCGAGCTTTAGTAATGTGCGCGCGCTAGCTGACGCAAGCTCGCTCATGCAAAGCAGCGAACAAGTCAACAATATAGCTCAAATTACAGCCCAGAAGTAGAAACAGAGAAACCATTTAAAAGAAAACGTAAAGAAAATGATTTGGAGCGAAAGGTCTTGTGTGTATTTTGATGAGACCGCCATTGTCGAGCTGCTCATCGACAAAACCGCGTGGTTCGAAAATTCGCGCATGCTCACATAGCAATCTTGGCGAGTTCCTATTCTGACGACGTAATTGCCATTGAGGTGAAAAAATAGAAAAATCCTTATCAGATTTCTCGAATTTCCTTCGGTGAAATTCCTTAAGATTTGGCAGAGAAGTTATTCCTTATTAGCTTTCCTTGCTTTCAATTTATCAGAAAAATTTGTAAGACAAGGTTTTCGCTCAGCCAAAAAAACACAAAAATGCTAAAAACGAAAAAACTACCTTGACAACCCCTACTTTTTTCGATTTTAAAAGTTTCTTCTTGCCATACTCTACCCGGTTTGGGCATATCAGAAAATTTTACCGAAGGAAATTGAAGAAAATTGAAATCAAAGCCAAATAGACGTCAAAAAATGGCGATGTTTGAGTAGTTTTAATTTGAGACTAAAAGCCTTGATATCAGAGGTGACTGTTGAACAGCAAATTTTGGCCCTTGTTTGTTATGTTTCAGTAGCTTTGATTAGGAAAATAGCAAAAAGAACGAGAATATTAACTTTCGATTGAGGCCACTGGCGCGCGCTTCGTAATCTTGCATAACCCTATTGAGCCACCTTAACTGAATTTACTTACAGTGACTTTCCTTGCCATTTTAAAGAGAAGGGATAAACTTGCGTTGACTAACCGACGATGGATGTGTAAAGAAGGCAAAAGATTGACGATTACCGCTAACTTTTAGGAGCGAGATTTAGGCAGCGGGAAAAAAAATCAGGCCCGTGGGCCGTATCGTAAAAAGCTGGACCAGTCACGTGTGCAAGATTAGCCAATCAAATTCCAGGATTTAGGATTCCGGCCCGGTCAGATGCTTGAGAAAAAAATAAAAATAAAAATTTTATATCAACATTAGAACTGTCGAGTCTTGTATACCCTTTTCTCATTAGTAAACACAATCGATGAATCGTAATCTTACTCACCTTTCTCTTCGTCGAAGCTCCAACGACAACAAATGAGCAGCGAATGTCGAATCTGTCTTGAAGGTGCTGCTGCTCTTAAGTGTGTTCCACGTTGAATGAATGTCTTTGCTGACTCTTATTCGCGTGAATTTAGACTCACGCATTTTTTTCCGAAGGAAAAGCTTGTCTGGGCTGAGAATCTGGCGGCCTGAGTTGGCCCTTCGTCCACCACGACCTCCACCACTAGAGGATGACATCGGAATTATAACCGAAAAGTCCAGCGAAAGGTAAAAATAACTACGTCAAAATAAAGTTTGATAAATGCCCTTGAAGCTGCTAAACGATTGGAGAAGTTCGACACCGCGATTTCTCAGGATTGAACAGATTGCTTTCAACTCGACGCCAATGGCGGAAATTTTGAAAAAAGACTTTCAGCATTTTTTTAATCGTGTTCGTACCCAGTCCCCTTGCGCAAGCCGTGACCTGGCCCCTTTAAGCTCCGTACGGTGGGGAATTTGACCCAAAATGAGGCCCGCCCGGTGGGGCATTTGACTTGACGTGTCGAAACGTCTGTCAGCGGTCGGAAACAAAAGAACTTCCCAATTCTTTGATTCAGCAAGTGAGCCGTGTTCACGGGTCATTGCTCTTGTCGATTCCACGTGGGCTTTTCTGTTCTTGTCGTTTTATAAAGTTATATCGTGGAATATGCCTTTGTTTTAAGTGTAGAAGGAAGACAAGCTGAACAAGAAATTCGTAGTGGCTGAAAATTTTGCAGAACTTGTTTCCACAGTTGCTTTAACATGACTGGAGGGTGGGGGGATTTGACCCTCTTTGAAGCTCTAACGGGTGGGGCATTTGACCGTCTAAACTGTCAACATAGCGGGGAATTTGACCAAAACTTTTTTAAAAAGTCAAATGCCCTGGGGTTTGCCTGGGGGGGGGGGGGGGCATGGGCGGTTTCGGAATTGACTAGTACATAATGAAATCTTTTACCTTATTAACCTTAATGTGTCAATATTTCTTTCAGAAATTGACGTTATAGTGGTTATCTTGATGTGCTGGACACGTTACAGTTTTTTTCGAACTACAACTGTACAGCTTGTTGTCACTAAAATTTTAGTATCCTTGGTTTCTGTTACTATAGAAGTTACTGAAATGCAAATTTTCAACATGTCAACATTCATTAATATAACGGGAAATGTATTCAATAATAAATAATGGGGTTCACTGATTTATAGCAATTTCAGGGACTTGACCAAACAAAATAAGTGAATGCACAAGCTGTCTACAATCCCTCTGTCTGATAATAGTTAATTTGTTATATCACGCAACTCGAATTGGTTTTTAAGCCATAGCGTGACGCTTATAGGAACAGAGTGCGCATAACAAAGGATAGTTGTAAGTTAATTTTATGGATATGAAATACAATAGGGTTTAGCGACTCAAGAATATAACCACAGTATTGTTGTAATTAAACTCCATGGCACGTATAAGCCACTGATGTAAGACCTTGAATTCAGACCGGAATAGACATTGAGAGTGAAACATTGTATAGAGATTAGAAGAGAAATAAACGCATCAAGCGAAAGAAACAGTCCTTTGATTGTGAACCAGCGCTGGGAGATATTCCCGAAAACCCTGTTTCATATTTGCAAACTTCATCCAAATTTCCGCAGCACTTTCATAGCTCTGGCTACACTAGTTCTAAGATTGAATAAGATCAAGGTGAGATAGAAGTGTACTATAAAAAGCCACTGATCCATTGTTTTTGACAAAGAGTTGCATGACTGAAAAGTCTCGTGGATGCAGTGAGATCAACAAACACTTGGGTTCCTCGATCAATAATCAGATCAACCTCGTTCCCAGGGTCCTCTCTCTACTTCGAGAAAGTACCCTGGTTATGGCTGGTCACGTGTCTGCTAGATTTTAGCAGATTCCAGAGATGTGATTGAAGGGAGGGGCTGCAGAGTTATAGTTTGTCTTCACTGAGCTCACCTTTTGAGCCCAGTAGGGAATGGAATTTGTAAAACTCCCGTTGTGGAAAACTCTCAGCGAAGAAATCGTCACATTCGATATTGGAGTTCAATGCGTTCAATGCTCGGCTGAAAGGTTAGCTCCACATTTGGCTGAATTTTTCCCATTGACAGTTGGGCGGTCTTTAAATTGAAATTTGTGATGGTGAAAAAATTTGGCAAAGAACTTGGTACTGAAAACCACAACAGTAAATGGACCGCGCGGTGAACTTAATTTTATTTTTCTTTCGGCGAAATCACAACGTATGTATTTACTCATTCGTTTATAGTCAAACACGTCGTATGTTCACCCTCAAAGGTAGTTTTGGATTTGATTTAATTATTCTCATGGACAGTTTGACGGTCATTCCCTACTCTTGCAGTGAGAAAAATCTACGAAGAATTTGACAACAACGTCTGCACGGCAAATAAGCTTGATTAATTAAGCAGCTTATATTTTTCGATCGGCAAAATCATAACAGAGGCATTGAGTATTCGTTTAGAGTTTGATACGTCCAGTGTTTGGCAGAGACAAGCTTTGAATTTGATTGAAGTCATCCAGTCGAAAGTTTGGCGGTCATTCGATTCTCTTGCAGTGTAAATTTTGTAAACAACTTGACAACGACATCGGTCGCGCGTTGCAAAATGCATTGGCTGTTGTTTTAAAACTGTTTAGCGGTATATCCAGTTTTCGGTCAAGAAAGTAGCTCCAAGTTGAATGTTCCCATCGATAATTTCACGGTTATTTAATTCCTTTGGGGTGAAAAACTGATTAAATTAATCCGAAGCAGGTTGTCGACGGTTATTTAAAACAAGCAGTGAAATATAAGCAAAGTTCCCTCTCAATCAACATCTCATAATCATAGAAGTTCAGGTAGAGCCGAAGCAGCTGGCCAAGCAGGATCTCTGACAAATAACTTGCTTCCTTTTCAAAATAGCGTCCGTATAGCAACGCAACACTCACCTCCCTATAGAGTGTTGACAAAATTAAGTTCAGGACCCACCCCTCTGTGTGGCTTGCGTTGGCATGCTTAGACACGTGACCAGCCATAACCAGGTTACTTTCTCGATGTAGACCTACATTGCCAGCAAACTTTCCGCCAAAACATGTCATAAAATTTCAGGCTGGCAGGGGTAAAAATTGCTGAGGGAGTGAAACTTCTCCCGCGAAACTCCTTCTGGAAACATTATTCGTACATGCACTAAACATTATTCATTAGCAATTTAACATTTTTAAAAATTCGTTACCCTCCTTAATTTATAACTAAGAGGTAGTCAAAGTTCAGCCATCTCAACCGGACAAGCTAGCTAACAACCTCGTTCCCGGAGTTTTCCATTGGAGATTTAGGAGGGGCGGGAAAAGCCTTGAGAACAAGGTTGACTGGTATAATAAAGAATTTTTTACATAGCTTAAGAAACAGTATTTTCTTGCGAGATACTGATTGGGTAATATCGGGCGAGCAAGACGGGAGACTCTGTGACCCCCTTCTGCAGTATGATTTTACTATGTCAGCGGTCACCCCACAGTTTTAATGTTCGACTTCATGTACTGAACGGTCATGAACAAGAGCAGTTAGCACTGTTACGTAGGTTATTACTTCGGTTTGCTTGCGGTTAGCACCGTTAGGTTTGCTTGCGGTTAGTTTCACTGCATATATTTTGCTGGCGGTAAGCTTTTATTCGTATCTTAAGGTAACTCTATATTAATTTTATATAGTACTGTTCATTATATGTAGCTTAAATTTCGGGGCAGGTGTTGTAGGCAGCTGCACGGTGGTACAGTGGTTAAGGACGTTCGCGCCCATTGCTACTGCGCATCTCTAGTGCGCACGCTATTCATTGGTCACGCGCGTGCCACGTCATTTTCAAGCGCGCGCACGGAGTCGAACTGACTCAACAAAATATAGGGCTGATGACCTTTGCGTTAACTTTGTGTGCGAATATTTTTGTTGGATGCTCGGTGACCCCCACTTTTTTTTCGGCAGATCACTTCCTTTTCTGATTCTTTCCATAATACTAAAAAACAAAAAAAATCTGTACGTGGGAAGTTTTAATTATTTCTCATATACTATTCAAATAGGGTCGAATTGGTACGTGGATACAGGTGTGCGTAACTTAAAAGTGGTATTTTTTTAAGGCTCATTCTAGCTGATTTAATGACATATGTAGCAAAGATCTATCAAATAGGCCTATACATGCTGTTTTAAACACACATAACTTAGATATGATTCTTCAACTTAAATATATTCCGATAGTAATGAATCCGGCCAGAATTGCCTCGAATGACTGGAAATCCCAGAAATGCTATGGTCTGAGCTGCACCTTATCTTCAAAACGAGTTCGGTGACCTCCGATTTTTTTTACTTTTTTTATCTTATCTTATCATTTTCTACCTGCAGTCAAAGTTTTAAAAAAATCTGTGCGTGGGAAGTTTTTAGGCGCGAACGTCCTTAAGTAGGCCTCGTCGGCCCAGACCCATTCGACGCCCAGACCCTGCATAGTTTTTTTTAGTTCTTTTTCATTTTATAAAAGTTGTAAGACTTAAAATTTTAGTTGAAGAGGAAGGGGGTCACAGAGTCTACGTGGGAATTCGCTACCCGAGCAAGACAGCCTTATCCTGCCCTCTGTTAATGTAAAACTTTCGAAAATATTTTTGTGAGACCAAGGGGAAATAAGGCTAGTGCTTTAGGCAATCACTACACTACAGGATTGTTTTTCATCTTGCCAACTAAGGAGCTATGTTGTAAGAAATTCCAGCTTGCTGCTGTGGTTCTCAGGTATGTCGGTTGTAGTGTTAAGCCCGAAACCGACGGATATTGAGGTCACATTTGACTGACAAGGACGCAAAGAATTATGGTTTGACTGAACATGAGATCTATCACTCGAATGGTGTCGACCCAAAAGTCTAAGCTCATTCGTAATGACTACAGAAATTAAAAGTTCTTAATGGTGACAATCGCAGCTATTTTTCTTTTACAGGGTACCTTTGTGGCAAGCTTTCAGAAAATGAGCCCTAGTTCTTGGAATCACTTTACCAGCAGGTGGAGGAGGGGGGGGGGGGGGGGGAAAGAGAGAGGGCTTTCAAACAGGTATGCGCAGCCCCAAAAAGTATGGTTTTTCAACCGTTTTAGTCATAAAAAGGGGGTGGTTTAAAAATCGCAGATTTGCTCATAAATAGGGTATAGGGGTTCCGGAGGCGGGCCTCACGCTCAACCCAAATTTTCTAGGAGTACCCTCTCTCCCCCCAGGGTAACTTTGTTAAACCTGTTTTCTATGATTTTTATTATACTTTGGTTTATGACCAAGCTCAACTTCGTTCCCAGAGCCTATGGTGTTTTCCGTTTAAACATGAGCCTATTATTCTACAACAACAACAAAGTTTATTTGAACTGTAAAAAATACCTTTATTTCAAATTAAACAGGAAATAAATTAAAAATACATACAGTTGCTGGGTACCCAAAGTAACTAAAGAGCTAAACTAGTTGGGTGAACACCATTTATTAATTCGCAATCAAAGTACTGTGTTTACAAACACATCAATAACCATATTTTGTCGCTTTTTGAGCCACCCACAAATATCGTCGAGTATCAATCTGAATCTATAGGTCGGCAAACGGAGACTGGTTCGAGCTGTCGTCGGAAATGGACGTGTTCGTTTAGTCGGCGCGCTCGAGAGGTCAACTTTTGAGCTAAAATGCACGATTAACTTGAGTATGACAAAATCTGGAAACAAGAAAAGGAAGAAATTAAGTAGCTCGTCAAGTACTGAAGCCGCTTCTTCCGCCGAAGGCAAAGGAGACGAAGCATTTGAATCGGGAAAGTCGGCAGCAATGGCGACCAACGAAGGCGTCAATGAAACCCCTTCTCTGGTCGACGTATGGAACGTGCTTACGGAAATTAAAGCTAATACCGTGAAGTTGGTAGTTGACGTGGAATTGTTAAAGGCAAATTACAACGAGCTAAAAGGCAGTCTATATTCTACAAAGAGCCAGGTGGACGCCCTAGTCACAGAAAATATTGCCGTTAAATCCAAGTTGAAGCTCCTCGAAGAACAAGTATTAACATCAAAGAAGGAGTTAGAGGAACTTAAACAAAGACTCTACGATGTTGAAGGTAGCCACGATGACTTGGAACAATATACACGTAAATTTAATTTAGTGATACACGGAATTCCAGAACGCGAAGAATAAGATAATGTTCAGAATGTTATTAGTTTAGGAAATATTCTGAAGGTCAACTTAACACGTGGTGACATTGATATTGTTCACAGATTGCATACAAAAAACAAAACCAAAACACGACCGATTATCGTCCGTTTCAGTAACTACAATGCAAAAAGCCAACTTTATAAAGCCAGGATAAATCTACGAAATGCAACTCTACATGACTTTGGAGCGGAGAAGATCTTCATCAATGAAAACTTAACTGCATGGAGAGCGAGGCTATTCAGAGAGGCAAGGAACGTTGTGAAGAAATTTCACAACGGTAAAACGTGGACTGTCGATGCAAAAATGTTTTTGAAAACAGACTTAACTGCAAAAGTTTTAAACATTGACTCTTATGAGGATCTAAGAACCCTTTAATTGCAGTTATGTTTTTTTTTTAAAAAAAATCAGAATACTAAACAATTTGGCCGGATTTTGCATACCTTTTTTAAGATATTGTAATCCGACCTCTCTAGTTAGCACCTTGGATAGCGGGCTTTTGGCCGGTTGATCGGTAATTTCCCAGGAGAGGTAAGTAATTGTTTTGTCTGTCCGTTAGTTATTTTGTAGTGTTGCTTAGTTCTTTTTTTTTAATGTCTACTGTGAAATTCTTAACGCTTAACGTTAGAGGTTTGAGGAATCAAGAAAAAAGAAGATCGATATTCTCATATTTAAAAAGACAAAAAGCAAATATTTACCTCCTTCAAGAAACTTTCTCTAATCCTAAAGATGAGCGGATCTGGTCGGCTGAGTGGGGTGGCCAAATTTTCTATTCTCATGGTTCAGAGCATTCAAAAGGTGTTTGCGTGCTCATAAAACCGAATTCTCCAATTCAAATAGAGATAGTAGAGCTTGATACGAATGGAAGATTTATAATACTACGTCTCAAGACGCCTGGTGAGACCAACTTTAACATTGTTAATATTTATGCTCCCACAGATTATCGTGAACAAATTGATTTCATCGAATCTCTTACTAAAAAGATAATATCTCTGACTGATATGTCCAACTTAATAATTGCAGGTGACTGGAATACAACTTTTAACTCAATAGATAAGCAAGGAGGATTAGCCTGGAAAGAAACTAAGTACAGGAATTCGTTAATTTATTTCATGGAAGCAGCCAATCTAGTTGATATATACCGCAAAATTCACCCAAAAATTAAAACCTTCACATATGACTCAAAAACCTTGAAACTAAAATCACGCATTGATTTTTTTCTTAATAAGTGGCAAATTTCAGCATGACGTTACAAAAGTGGAAACGCGAGCATCAATCGCACCTGATCATAAAGCAGTCTTTTTGAGCATTAATCTCAATGAGGAATTTAAAGTGCCACTGAAACGAAATTTTCGTATGTGAGATTTTTGCTTAGTAATAAAGTTTCAACCTTACTTGGAAACACTGGAGACTTTTTTTTCGCATACGGTAAGCGAAAACTGCTTTTTCAGCCGTTCGAAGTTGGCTGGTTAAAGCCAAAATTGGCGGCCATCTTGGCGCGGCCAAAACAGCCTAGTGACGTCACTGGTTGTATTAGTCTCGTGCCGCGCTGAAAATTTAGAGTGATTATGGGAGAAGAGAATACCGTTCGAAGCCCCCCAAAAAACATCTTAAGGACATCTCAGAGCTTTAAATTAGATGCTAACAGTAGCCTTAGCCATGAAGAGGTGGAGAGGCGATCCTGGGGCTTTTCAGTCTATTTTATAATTGAATAGTTCCAAGGTAATTTATGAAAGCTAGCACGCGAGTGCGAGTTCTGAAATCGCAAAATGCTCGGGACACTTAGTCAAATGGCGAGCATTAAATGTAACAATGTCTACACTCATAAAGTAAAAAAGACCTGAAACAAGAGAAAGCGGCTTTTGAAAATATTATCCGGAGTGCTGGTGCATGAATGGCAGCAACAACGCTTCAAGTTTTCGAGTCGCTTTGCTTCGAGGAAACCAGACGCTTTGCGAGTTTCACCGCAGACGAGATTGTGTTATGGTGACCTTTATCGAGTTGTATCTGCTACATCCTACAAGTTATCACAACATCAACAATTAAAGAAACCCTCTACTTTTACATGGAGGGAGCGAATTTGAAACTGTAAAGGCAAACTAAGCTGCCATGATCCAACACGTATGTTTTCAGGAAACGAAAGAAAGCGTGACAATGTCGACGGCGAAAAGTCATATTATGCAAATTGGTTCGAATTCTGTTTTTAAAATGAACCTTCGAAAGGAGTGAAAGCTTGTCACGTTTTAACGAATTGCTTTGAACTTGGGTACTATTATATGAAGATCATAGATATAAGTACGCGCTAAAGAACTCAAAGTAATCCATCGGCCGTGATAAATATTGTAATTGGGAGATACGCGTAAAAGAGAAGCGAAATTCCACTTTGTTTATATTACTATGGGGGTTTTTTGCGGACAAAATTTCGAACGTGAATACATC
Source organism: Platygyra sinensis (assembly GCA_019787425.1). Lineage (NCBI taxonomy): Eukaryota > Metazoa > Cnidaria > Anthozoa > Scleractinia > Merulinidae > Platygyra > Platygyra sinensis. The sequence continues at coordinate 60,525 of JAHPZR010031122.1, forward strand.
AATGTTTTGTTAAATAAATCATTGTTATGCGTAATAATACAAATTTGAAAATAACATAAATCAATTTCGTCCGGGATACATCAATTTTGGGTGACATACATCGATGTTGCGAAGCATACATCGCTTTCCCAAATCATTCATGCGTGACCGTATACAACTAAAAGATGTTCGATAAAACTAAAAGATGAGGAAGCGGAAATAGAAGTGACCGGAAGTCGGCTGGAAGAAGAAGGCAATATGGCGGAAACAGGAGAGGATCAGGGAGTTTAAAATTCTGCGTTGTCTGGAGAACGTGAACCACGAAAGCTAATTTTTCAACTTTATATTCCGAATTTAATGCTGCGTTCCATGCACAATTTCGAGATAGTTTTGCCAGTGAGAAACAAACTAAATGACTTTAGAGTATCGCGAGATTCGTAGGTAAAATATAAGTTTATTTTTTGATCGGCGTTGTCCTCGGCGTCGCTGTCGTGGTTTCTTAAATTCCCTAAAGTAAGATGCTCCCTAACCCCTAAACCCTGACTGACCGGAAGTCGGCTAGAAGGCCAATATGGTGGAAATGGAAGAGGAAAGGGGTATGCAAGGATTTGGCTGCCCAACAATCGACGGATTTTTTATTCCTTTGGTAGACTACTGAAATGGCGCAGAAGGACAAAGGAACACTGCGTCCTGCGACTCGGCTTAACTGTTTTAGTCGCCCCCTCAAATGAAGTGGGGGAGATCTCAGATTTAAACGCACTTCTTATGAACGACTCCTACGGTTCTTGACAACGTTGCCTGATTAGCATATGATAAGTGCAGAGACTTACCCATATTTTAAATGTTTATTCATATAAGAAATCACTTTCGAGAAAAAATACAGTACTTCCCATCGAGAAATTTCCGTCTCTCGTGTTATGCATAATGTAACAACGCCTTACAATTTATTATCCATTCTCCTGTCTTTTATCGGTCAGCTGGTTGCTTACTGGAGGTTATAAAAAACAAAAGAAAATTTCAAACTTTTAGCTCTGAGGTTGTCGGTTACAAGAAGTTTCAAATATAGTGATTTGACTTGGGAACACTTGGTATTTAGGAATACTGGTCGCTGAGGAGAGGTGCAGGTCGCAGCTGGAGGTTCGACTGTGTAAGCACAGAGGTTCTCGCTCCAATTTGTACCCGGTCAGAATGCTGAAAAAGCTGTTCGTACTAGAGCGGTTGCCATGCAGGCTAAAAGGTGTCGAACTCTGCGAAGCGACCAGCACCTAACAGTGAAAACCATACAGAACTATGAACTCAAGAAAATTTGCTAAAGCACAATCTAACGGCTACTCTCCGTTTAAAATTCCTCCTAATACTGCAATAACCGTGCCCTTCAGAAACAGGTCTGTGAAGCAAAGAAAAATCGAGATACTTATTACGATCAAATTAAAAGTGAAGGGCAAATGAAGAAATTTCAAGAACCGTAGGGTCGTTTTTTACCGCTCAATCTGAGATCTCCCCCACTTCATTCGAGAGGGGTATTTCGTTTTCCTCGTAAAACGGCGACTAAAAAAGTTAAGCCGAGTCGCAGGACGCAGTGTTTCTCTGTCCTTCTGCGCCATTTCAGTACTGAGTCTACCAAAGGAATAAAAAATCCGTCGATTGTTGGGCAGCCAAATCCGTGCATACCCCTTATCCTCTTCCATTTCCACCATATTGGCCTTCTAGCCGACTTCCGGTCAGTCAGGGTTTAGGGGTTAGGGAGCATCTTACTTTAGGGAGTTTAAGAAACCACGACAGCGACGCCGAGGACAACGCCGATCACAAAATAAACTTATATTTTACCTACGAATCTCGCTATACTCTTAAGTCATTTAGTTTGTTTCTCACTGGCAAAACTATCTCGAAATTGTGCATGGAACGCAGCGTTAAATTCGGAATATAAAGTTGAAAAATTAGCCGTCGTGGTTCACGTTCTCCAGACAACGCAGAATTTTAAACTCCCTGATCCTCTCCTGTTTCCGCCATATTGGCTTCTTCTTCCAGCCGACTTCCGGTCACTTCTATTTCCGCTTCCTCATCTTTTAGTTTTATCGAACATCTTTTAGTTGTATACGGTCACGCACGAATGATTTGGGAAAGCGATGTATGCTTCGCAACATCGATGTATGTCACTCAAAATTGATGTATCCCGGACGAAATTGATTTATGTTATTTTCAAATTTGTATTATTACGCATAACAATAATTTATTTAACAAAACATTGATGTATCCACGTTCGAAAATTTGTCCGCAAAAAAACCCCCATATATTACACTGACTGACACGCGTATGCGGCGATAATCGAGCGATAAAGCGAACCCTGCTGTTGATCACAATTTTCAAAGATATTCTCTGTCTACCATAACAACTCTCACGCCGTATTAGTAACATAAAAAGATGCCCTCTGTATGCAAAGGAGTACTCCACTCAAAGCTTGTGGACCATTACTAACTTCGTGCGGATGGCTGAGGCGCTTACTTCTTTTATTAATGCAGTAAAGTTTGCGAGGATCCCGGGCGAGGATATATTTGAACCTTGTTAATCGACCTTTGATAAACGTGAGAATCCAAATTACAGAACCAGGCTGAAAACAGACGACGATATATCGTGTTTAGGCTTCAGGATGTGATACAATTGTTGCCATACTCGTCTTCGAAGTCTCCAATCGAGTACTCAAGATGTTCGAAAAATATAGTAAGCTGTTCTAATCTGCAGCATTCATTTTGGCGAAGCTACACTCTTTTGCGCCCTCCAACGTTTATGATGTGAATTTACTGTCAAGGTTGGACAGAAATTACAAGGTAGAAAACTAGTAGGTATCGACAATAGGATGAATAATCTTGAATAAATCAAGTGAAAACAAGAGAGAATCTTTAGTGCTTCCATCGTGAATACAACCAGTGACGTCACAAGGTCCTTAAACTCGGTTCCAGAGCCCGGACACAGTTATGCTCCAAAAAGACGATTTCGGCAGCTAAAAGAAGCACTTTCCGTAAGGATTTGAAAGAAATAAAGTTCACCACCATTTTAAAGCACGCTTGAAACTACAAAGTGGGCTAATAAAAGAGAGTACGAAAATTTCGTTTCAGTGGCACTTTAAACGCGGGCCCTGGCTTATGGAAATTTAATAACACTCTTCTTCAAGATGAGTGGTATTTACAGTTAATTAAAGACTATTATCCATGTATCCTGCAAAAACACGCTGATGTAACTGACAAACAATTGCTCTGGGAAATGATAAAAATGGAAATAAGATCCGAAACAATACGATATTCTAAAAGAAAAAGTAAACAATTAAAAACGCGCGAAAGTGCTATTCAAAGCAGAATAGAACAGTTAGATCTCAAAATCTGTAATGATGTTTGCCAAGATCAACAGGATCTACTGGAATATGAAGCACTAAAGAAAGAATTACAAGGTATATACGAAGCTAATGGCAAGGGCGCAATATTCAGATCGAAGGTTAGATGGATTGAAAAAGGAGAAAAGCCTACAAAATATTTCTTTAACCTCGAGAAAAGAAACTATGACAAAAAGATTATATCACAACTGTATAATGGCGAGGAGCAGCTCTTATCAGACTTTAAAAAAATAAATAAAGAAATAGAAAATCACTTTAGTCAATTTTACAAAACGAACTTTGATCCTGGAGAAGAAAAGGAGATGTCAAGGAAATTCCAAAGCTTTGTTGGGAATTTGAACCTCACACACCTTGAAGAACATGAAAACCTTGAATTAGAAGCTGAAATAAACATTGAAGAGGTTCAAAGTGCGGTGAATAGTTTCCAAAATAACAAAACTCCCGGCGATGATGGCTTCACAAAAGAATTCTATGAAACCTTCTTTGACCTTATAGGTCCTGCGCTCTTAGATTCATTAAATGCAGGGTTTGAATGTGGAACATTGTCTATATCACAAAGACGAGGAGTTATTTCTTTAATCCCAAAAGACGAAAACAATTTGATGACATTATCTAACTGGCGCCCTATCACTCTGCTCAATGTAGACTACAAGATCCTTGCAAAGATCATTGCAAATAGAATTAAACCAGTCTTGCCAAAATTAATCCATCCTGATCAAACAGGGTTTATTAAGGAAAGATTCATCGGACAAAATATCAGACTGTTGAATGATCTAATGGAATATACAGACGAGCAAAAAATACCAGGGATTCTGTTGTTTATTGACTTTGAAAAAGCCTTTGATACAATAGAATGGACTTTTATTCAAAATGTACTGAAATGCTTTAATTTTGGTCCTGTTATTAGAAAATGGATCTCAGTACTCTATAAGGACGTAGAAAGTGCTGTTATTAATGGAGGATACTCAAGTAACTACTTTAAAGTATCAAGAGGAGTTCGGCAAGGATGTCCATTAAGCCCCTTGTTATTCGTGTTAGGTGTAGAGATCTTGGCTCAAAAAATAAGGCAGTGTACGAGCTGTCAAGGAATAAAACTTCCGCAATCGGTAGAAGCCAAAATTAGTCAATTTGCAGATGATACAACGCTCATTTGTAGGGACGTTAACGCGCTCAGAGAATACATGGATGTTTTAAATAAATTTAATGACATTTCCGGCCTTAAATTGAACAAGAAAAAAACTAAAGCAATGTGGATTGGTTCAGCTAAAAATAATAAAACCAAACCTTTAGGCTTTCAACCCTATCAAGAACCGATTAAATCACTAGGCGTAAATTTATCATATAATCAAGACAGGAATAATAATCTGAATTTTTTTGTCAAAATACACAAGATGGATACGAAGTTAAATATGTGGCAAACGAGAGATCTAACTTTGTATGGTCGCACAATGTTAGTTAAGTCCCTAGGCATATCCAAGATAGTTTATGCGGCCTCCATGCTTAGAGTTCCTGAAACGGTTGTTAAAACAGTGCAAGATAGAATATTCAAATTCTTGTGGAAAAACAAAAAAGACAAAGTAAAAAGAGTAGTAATGTATCAGCCATTCTCTCACGGTGGTGTGAACTTTCCAAATATCCACACTGCGGTAAAATCACTACGCTTGAGCTGGTTAGGCAGATTTTTAAATTGTACAAATGAGAGCTGGCAAGCCATTCCTAATAGTTACTTTAACAAATGTGGAGGATTGCCGTTCCTATTAAAATGCAATTACGACTCTAAGCACTTTGACAAGAAAATGCCTCTTTTTTATAGTGAAATGTTAGACTATTTCAAGGAAGTACGCAGTGGTTATCCTGATGTATACAACAGTGAGTTTATTCTTTGGAATAATAAAGAAATCACAATAGAGAGCAAATCTATGTTTTGGAAATGTTTGTTTGATAAAGGAATTTATTTCGTTCAGGATTTACTTAATAGAGACGGTAAGTTCTTATCGCTGGAAAATTTACAAAGGAAATATGATGTATAATTAAATTACTTAAAATATTTTCAACTTATTGCTGCAATTCCGAATTATTTGAAGAGAAGAGCTCAAACAACTGCTATAACAAACAGAAATATATTTGAGGAATGGGATATTTTCTATTTGTCTGAAAACCAAGTTATCTCTTTAACTAAATTTAGATGTAAAGATTACTACAAATTACTTCAGGAAAAAGTTAGGACAGAGCCTACCGCTGTTAAAACATGGTGTAGACGTTTTCCGAACTTTGACTCTAGTTGGAAAGAGATCTTACACAAAATTTACAAAACAACGAGTGACAAAAAGTTGAGAGAATTTGGTTTTAAGGCTTTCCACAGAATTTTAGTCACTAATAAGGAACTCAAGCTATTCAAAATCAGGAACGATGACACATGTTTTCAATGCAAAAATCCTGATTCATTAGAGCACACCTTTTTGGAGGGCCCTATGAATGTTCAATTTTATCAAGAAATCTTATCGTGGTTTAACACCCTAAACAACACTCGCATAAATTTATCGGTGGACCAAATTTTTCTTCAGAATTACCCCCCTCTTGCTATAAGTGACAACCTCCGACGCCGACTAGATCTGCTTATCTTGCTATTAAAAAGGTACACGTATAGTTGCAAAATTAATGAGAAAAACCCTAATAATTTACAGTTAATAAATAAGATAAAAATGCAGTGGAAAATTGAGAATCTAGCCTAATGTAGTAAAACATTGTTAACAAACCTCTTCGTGTGTTATATTTTTTTTTTCTTTCTTATTTCATTCTATTTTCTTTCCGTGTTTTATTACATGTACATACTTGTATTATTGTAGAATGATATTAATTAAAGGAAAGCATTGTAATTTTTTCAGTAACCAGGATTGTAAATACCGTAAGTAATGTAGTTAATGCATGTAATCATCCGTAAGTGTTGTATTGTTATTGTTAATGCAAGTAAGTAACACTGTAAGTAGAGTATTTATTATATTTTATTATTACAAAAAAAAAAAAAAAAAAAGATAGGTCGGCAAACACGATGGGACTAGTCCCTGCAACAAGTCACAGGGACTAGTCGCATCGTGTGAACTGGATGCTAGTCCCTGCGACTAGTCGCAGGGACCAGTCGTATCGTGTGAACTGGCCATTTTTGCTTGAAATTCTAGTCGCAGGGACCAACTTTAGTCCCTGCGACTAGTCCGACGAATTCAAACCAGTTTGAATTCGTGGGACTAGTCGCAGGGACCAAATTTTGGTCCCTGCGACTAGATTTTGTAGCAAAAATGGCCAGTTCACTCAATGCGACTAGTCCCTGCGACTTGTTGCGGGGACTAGTCGCAAGGGCTAGTCCCATCGTGTGTGCCGACCTTAAATTTTATCACATACCAGACAGACAAATTTGTCGAAAACCTGCGATGTGAACAGTAGCATATGATCACTAATATACTGAGCAGTGATAAGGCTGCGAGCTAAAGATTTTCATTGACATTTTGTCAATGGAGTAAGATCAAAAAACGAGGTGAGTTTCATCAGTGTAGTAAAACGTTCGATGTGTGAGAGGTTCTGCGCTAAACTGTCTCGAGAGTCATCGTAAAACGACCGAGCCACTGAAAATTGCCTATGCACAAGTCGTCAACGAAACTCCTTCATAGATTTTAGTGGCTCCTCAACCTTGATGAACGATCAGTTCAAAAATTAATCTCTGTACAGTTTAGAAATTATTGAGCAATTACACTAAACGTGGTACTAACAGGCTGGCCAAATCAAATTGTCGTTAAAAGTATACACACTGTGAATGCATGACTAAACAGGAAGTAAAAAAAAAAAAAGATTAACAAATGCACTTGTATGTTCTCTGTCTACCACAGGAGATTGAATAAAGACAAGTCATCTGTATTGGACAAAAGTCTCAGATCAGGCTTGAAATAAAGAACAATCAATGCCTGTCAATAATTATTTACTATCGGTGAGACTTGGTTACATTCGCTTCCATGTCTTTTTTGCTATTCTCTGGCCAATAACCGTCTTTTTCGTGCATATATTTTAGGTATTTTCCTTCTACATCTCTTTGGCACTTGTCTCCTCCACCTAATTGATTCCCCCTGACTAAGTTTTGCCAGACAATCCTTAGATTGAACTGTTATTTTACCAATGTTTGATTTTTACGCTCTTGTAGCCGCCTGCGTATGTCTCCGAACATCTGCAGATTGATTGAAACCCATGGCATAAATCATGGCCTTCAGCGCGAGATGCTTTATCAAGATTGTTTTTTTTTGCTTGTTTGTTTGTTTTGTTTTTTGCCATTTATGAATATTTCCAAAATATCAATGTATAAGGCAAAAAAGCCCAGGGACGCCAGTATGGCTTATGTAAAAGACTACTTAAAGATACCTCTAAGACTTAACAAAACAATAAGAAATGCTGTCATTCGCACACAAAATGATCATAATCTAGAATAAAACATAGCTTAGATTCAAAAGTAATTTACAATAAAAGATAGTTAGAAAAAGATCATTGGCGCGCGATCTCCATGCCCTACTGAGTAGACCTTCAAAAATACTGATACCCTTAGTTTGGCTTTGTGTAGAGAAGGCAATAGCAAATAAGAGTCCCCATGTCGCCTTAAAGCATGCTTCTCTGTGAATAAATTGACCTTTAACGTTGAATTTCTACGAGTAGCATGCAAGCAATTAATTGAATCTCCTTTTCCTAACGTCTATCGAATTTCTGAGTAAATCAAGGGGTGAAGCCAATTTTCAAGACATCGGAACAAAATAGAAACAATCTGTATGCGATGGCCTCGTTAGTCCTGCTTCACTAGACAGAATCTTTTCGCTACATCTCGACGATCTAAAACACGATGACCCAAGGCATCATGCAAGACTTGGAAAGTTGCATGTGAGCTTTTAGCTTCTTTCCATTTCAACAACATTTGGTAAGCCTTTTCACTGTCTTCCGGATTCTCCTCATCAATTGTATCTAGCGATGATTCGTCACTTTCCAACAACCGTCGCCCAAGCTTCCTCCATACATTGATGATTTCGTATGACAATCCTTCAAGGTCATTATTCGTTGGTGAGCCTTCTCTTACTGCAACAGAAAGAACATAACATACCCGAGTAAAAAAAGTCTGCATAGAAAATATCCAGTCGATCTTATTTCCACACTCTGTTTCAAAGATTGTGAGATATTTAACGTATCAGTTTGTGAATTGAAATTTCTTGGCGTTAACTGCGAAACGCCAGTGAAATTCCACTTGGGATTTTCTTTTCACTTCTGGCAGTGATCTGCTGAATAGCATTGTTATACCTCCCAACTCATATACGTTTTCCGATTGCAGGAAAAGGCGTCACGTGCCGTGGGTCAAAACTCACTAATACCCTGGGGCGAACAAAACACACTAATTCCCTAGGGAAACAACAACATGAACTTTCGACTCGCACGTGATCAGGTCGTGCTCGTTGAAACCGCGGCAAATTTGTGAGCCAGCTTGCGAAAAGCAAACGATTTCTTTGCAGTGTTTTCTAGTTTTGAGTTGGAAGGTATAACAAAACACTTAATGATTGGTCCCACGGGAAACAGTGAGATTTGTTTCCCTCGACCTCAAAGAGGGTCTCAGTGAAACAAAACTCACTGTTTCCCTTGGGGCCAGTCGTTAACACAGGAATTCAGCCTAATGAATCATGTATGGTGATTCATGTGATGATACAATAGTCGTATTTGAATGGTAACAAATCATATGATGATTTGATCTGTACCCTTAACACCATAGTATGATTCCAGTCCTCTCCAAATCATCACCATGATGTTTTGAGGTGTGTTGAAATCATGACTGGAATCGTAACCATGATTTACAGTCATATGAATCATAGCTATGATGCAAACTGGTGTGTTAAATCATGTCTGGAATCATAATAATGATTGACAGTCATATGAATCATAGCCTATTGCCAACTGATGTGTAACATCATGTCTGGAATCATAGCTATGATGCTGACTGGTCTGTTCTACTCATATCTGGAATCATAACATGATTCATAGCCATGAATCATTACTTTGATGCCAATTGTACTATTTCAATCAGGTCTGGAATCATGATTATGATTTAAAGTAATGATACTCATTGTTCTGTTAAAACCATGACTGGACTCATAACATGGTTTTGAGTATATTTCAAGTCACATTGATGATGCCAACTGGATAGTAATTAGCAGCCTGGGTAGAAATTTTCCTTTTGGGCATGGGCAAATGTTGTTTTCAAGTCCAAACAAAAATAATTATTTTATTGGTATTACAAACTGTAAGCAACAACAAACAACAATTTTAGTTGGGACATTTTTCAGCATTTGAAGACAAATTTATTACAGTCACCTCAAAGGGTTTTAACTGCCAATCATTTCTAAGTATTTGTTGCAATCTTTTATGCATCTGTTACAGTTTTTATAGGTAGAGTGGTTTTCAATTGAGTGAAGTAAAACCAAAACAAAACCAGTTACTTATTAATTAGACTACTCAGACCATTTGGAACAGGAGTAAAACCAACACCATTTAGTAATTGCCTAATACTTCTAACACAGAATTGAAAACTGCTCTAACCATCTGATTACTGATTTACTGGCACTATGAGTGATGTTTGGAAATTCTCTCAAACTTGTACAAACTTTCGAGTGACTGCAATTTGAATGAATTTTCTGATATCACAAGACTAGTAGTGTAAATCCTCAACCAGGCTTTACTAGATTATTCTTACAAAATACTAAGTAAATCACATATTCAGTATTTTTATTTAATTTTATTTGCAAAAACTTGGTAGTTTGGTACACTTTGTTGTCATCCTACAGCAATTTAGCTGATTTGAACATTTTTATACCGAGTTTCTGCAGAATTTAATTTTTAATGAAATTAGTTTGACTGTTTGAAAATTGCCAATCATGTTGGGTATTTCGATTGCACTGAGTCCCTGCTGTATAATTATGTTTGTGCTTTGAGTGTTTTTCTGTGTGTGCTTTTTCTTTTTTTTTTCTCTTCAACCTTAGTAATGTAACTTACCTTAGGTAAATTGGCCTCCTAGCCTACTTAACTCTTTAGTAATTTTAGGAGGTCAATATCCCTCTCCATTGTAATTGAATTGTTGTGTTAAATAAAATTGTTGTTTGTTGTTGCTTACAGTTTGTAATACCAATAAAATAATTATTTTTGTTTGGACTTGAAAACAACATTTGCCCATGCCCAAAAGGAAAATTTCTACCCAGGCTGCTAATTACTATCCAGTTGGCATCATCAATGTGACTTGAAATATACTCAAAACCATGTTATGAGTCCAGTCATGGTTTTAACAGAACAATGAGTATCATTACTTTAAATCATAATCATGATTCCAGACCTGATTGAAATAGTACAATTGGCATCAAAGTAATGATTCATGGCTATGAATCATGTTATGATTCCAGATATGAGTAGAACAGACCAGTCAGCATCATAGCTATGATTCCAGACATGATGTTACACATCAGTTGGCAATAGGCTATGATTCATATGACTGTCAATCATTATTATGATTCCAGACATGATTTAACACACCAGTTTGCATCATAGCTATGATTCATATGACTGTAAATCATGGTTACGATTCCAGTCATGATTTCAACACACCTCAAAACATCATGGTGATGATTTAGAGAGGACTGGAATCATACTATGGTGTTAAGGGTACAGATCAAATCATCATATGATTTGTTACCATTCAAATACGACTATTGTATCATCACATGAATCACCATACATGATTCATTAGGCTGAATTCCTGTGTTAACGACTGGCCCCAAGGGAAACAGTGAGTTTTGTTTCACTGAGACCCTCTTTGAGGTCGAGGGAAACAAATCTCACTGTTTCCCGTGGGACCAATCATTAAGTGTTTTGTTATACCTTCCAACTCAAAACTAGAAAACACTGCAAAGAAATCGTTTGCTTTTCGCAAGCTGGCTCACAAATTTGCCGCGGTTTCAACGAGCACGACCTGATCACGTGCGAGTCGAAAGTTCATGTTGTTGTTTCCCTAGGGAATTAGTGTGTTTTGTTCGCCCCAGGGTATTAGTGAGTTTTGACCCACGGCACGTGACGCCTTTTCCTGCAATCGGAAAACGTATATGAGTTGGGAGGTATAACAATGCTATTCAGCAGATCACTGCCAGAAGTGAAAAGAAAATCCCAAGTGGAATTTCACTGGCGTTTCGCAGTTAACGCCAAGAAATTTCAATTCACAAACTGATACGTTAAATATCTCACAATCTTTGAAACAGAGTGTGGAAATAAGATCGACTGGATATTTTCTATGCAGACTTTTTTTACTCGGGTATGTTATGTTCTTTCTGTTGCAGTAAGAGAAGGCTCACCAACGAATAATGACCTTGAAGGATTGTCATACGAAATCATCAATGTATGGAGGAAGCTTGGGCGACGGTTGTTGGAAAGTGACGAATCATCGCTAGATACAATTGATGAGGAGAATCCGGAAGACAGTGAAAAGGCTTACCAAATGTTGTTGAAATGGAAAGAAGCTAAAAGCTCACATGCAACTTTCCAAGTCTTGCATGATGCCTTGGGTCATCGTGTTTTAGATCGTCGAGATGTAGCGAAAAGATTCTGTCTAGTGAAGCAGGACTAACGAGGCCATCGCATACAGATTGTTTCTATTTTGTTCCGATGTCTTGAAAATTGGCTTCACCCCTTGATTTACTCAGAAATTCGATAGACGTTAGGAAAAGGAGATTCAATTAATTGCTTGCATGCTACTCGTAGAAATTCAACGTTAAAGGTCAATTTATTCACAGAGAAGCATGCTTTAAGGCGACATGGGGACTCTTATTTGCTATTGCCTTCTCTACACAAAGCCAAACTAAGGGTATCAGTATTTTTGAAGGTCTACTCAGTAGGGCATGGAGATCGCGCGCCAATGATCTTTTTCTAACTATCTTTTATTGTAAATTACTTTTGAATCTAAGCTATGTTTTATTCTAGATTATGATCATTTTGTGTGCGAATGACAGCATTTCTTATTGTTTTGTTAAGTCTTAGAGGTATCTTTAAGTAGTCTTTTACATAAGCCATACTGGCGTCCCTGGGCTTTTTTGCCTTATACATTGATATTTTGGAAATATTCATAAATGGCAAAAAACAAAACAAACAAACAAGCAAAAAAAAACAATCTTGATAAAGCATCTCGCGCTGAAGGCCATGATTTATGCCATGGGTTTCAATCAATCTGCAGATGTTCGGAGACATACGCAGGCGGCTACAAGAGCGTAAAAATCAAACATTGGTAAAATAACAGTTCAATCTAAGGATTGTCTGGCAAAACTTAGTCAGGGGGAATCAATTAGGTGGAGGAGACAAGTGCCAAAGAGATGTAGAAGGAAAATACCTAAAATATATGCACGAAAAAGACGGTTATTGGCCAGAGAATAGCAAAAAAGACATGGAAGCGAATGTAACCAAGTCTCACCGATAGTAAATAATTATTGACAGGCATTGATTGTTCTTTATTTCAAGCCTGATCTGAGACTTTTGTCCAATACAGATGACTTGTCTTTATTCAATCTCCTGTGGTAGACAGAGAACATACAAGTGCATTTGTTAATCTTTTTTTTTTTTTACTTCCTGTTTAGTCATGCATTCACAGTGTGTATACTTTTAACGACAATTTGATTTGGCCAGCCTGTTAGTACCACGTTTAGTGTAATTGCTCAATAATTTCTAAACTGTACAGAGATTAATTTTTGAACTGATCGTTCATCAAGGTTGAGGAGCCACTAAAATCTATGAAGGAGTTTCGTTGACGACTTGTGCATAGGCAATTTTCAGTGGCTCGGTCGTTTTACGATGACTCTCGAGACAGTTTAGCGCAGAACCTCTCACACATCGAACGTTTTACTACACTGATGAAACTCACCTCGTTTTTTGATCTTACTCCATTGACAAAATGTCAATGAAAATCTTTAGCTCGCAGCCTTATCACTGCTCAGTATATTAGTGATCATATGCTACTGTTCACATCGCAGGTTTTCGACAAATTTGTCTGTCTGGTATGTGATAAAATTTAAGGTCGGCACACACGATGGGACTAGCCCTTGCGACTAGTCCCCGCAACAAGTCGCAGGGACTAGTCGCATTGAGTGAACTGGCCATTTTTGCTACAAAATCTAGTCGCAGGGACCAAAATTTGGTCCCTGCGACTAGTCCCACGAATTCAAACTGGTTTGAATTCGTCGGACTAGTCGCAGGGACTAAAGTTGGTCCCTGCGACTAGAATTTCAAGCAAAAATGGCCAGTTCACACGATACGACTGGTCCCTGCGACTAGTCGCAGGGACTAGCATCCAGTTCACACGATGCGACTAGTCCCTGTGACTTGTTGCAGGGACTAGTCCCATCGTGTTTGCCGACCTATCTTTTTTTTTTTTTTTTTT